>PJEM01006306.1:0-113565 GCA_004023845.1 Helogale parvula | reverse complement strand
TGGTCCTCCATTAGGTTTCTCCTGTTCTCCTGTTAGACCTATGAGTGCAAACATATGGTTTCTGTCCTTCTCTGCCTGACTTATTTCACTTAGCATGACACCCTCAAGGTCCATCCACTTCCCTACAAATGGCCATATTTCATTCTTTCTCATTGCCATGTAGCACTCCATTGTGTATATATACCACATCTTCTTGATCCACTCATCAGGTGATGGACATTTAGGCTTTTTCCATGTTTTGGCTATTGTTGACATTGCTGCTATGAACATTGGGGTACATGTGTTCCTATGCATCAGCATTTCTGTATCTCTTGGGTAAATCTCTAGCAATGCTATTGCTGGGTCATAAGGGAGTTCTATAGATAGTTTTTGAGGAACATCCACACTGTTTTCCAGAGCTGCTGCACCAGTTTACATTGCCACCAACAGTGTAGGAGGGTGCCCGTCTCTCCACACCCTCGCCAGCATCTATAGTCTCCTGATTTGTTCATTTTAGCCACACTGACTGGCATGAGGTGGTATCTCAGTGTGGTTTTGATTTGTGTTTCCCTGATGATGAGTGACGTTGAGCATCGTTTACATGTGCCTGTAGGCCATCTGGATGTCCTCTTTGGAGAAGTATCTGTTCATGTTCATGTTTAAGTAAGACAAATTAAGTTTCTACATTGGAAGAAAAGATAAAAGAAATTATGGAGGACTTCTGAAGGATTGCAGAGTAGGAGAATCCTAAAGTCACCTCATCCCATAGATGCAACTTGATAACACTTACACCAAAGCAAAAAACCCAGAAAAGGACCCAAAGATTGGCTGAACAAAATTCACAACTAAATGTAGAGAAGAGGTCACACTGAAGAGTGTAGGAAGGGCAAGGACTTAGTAAAAACCTAAGTCTATGTGCCCATAGGCCATCCGGACGTCCTCTTTGGAGAAGTGTCTGTTTATGTCTTCTGCCCATTTCTTCGTTGGATTATTTGTTTTTTAGGTGTGGTGTTTGGTGAGTTCCTTGTAGATTTTGGATACTAGCCCTTTATCTGATATGTCATTTGCAACTATCTTTTCCCATTCTGTCGGTTGCCTCTTAGTTTTCTTGATTCCTTTGCAGTGCAGAAGATTTTTATCTTGGTGAAGTCCCAAGAGTTCATTATTGCTTTCATTTCCCTTGCCTTTGGGGATGTGTTGAGTAGGAAATTGCTGTGGTTGAGGTAAAGGACGCTGTTTCCTGATTTCTCCTTAGGGTTTTGATGGTTTCCTGTCTCACATTCAGGTGCTTCAACCATTTTGAGTTAATTTTTGTGTATGGTGTAAGAAAGTGGTCTAGTTTCATTCTTCTCCATCTTGCTGTCCAGTTCTCCCAGCACCACCTGCTAAAGAGGCAGTCTTTTTTTCCACTGGATACTCTTTCCTGTATTTGTCAAAATTTAAATGGCCATACATTTGTGGGTCCAGTTCTGGGTTCTCTATTCAATCCATTGGTCTATGTATCTGTTTTTGTGCCAATACCATACTGTCTTGATGATGACAGCTTTGTAGTAGAGGCTAAAGTCTGGGATTGTGATGCCTCCCATTTTGGTTTTCTTCTTCAATAATTACTTTGGCGATTCGGGGTCTTTTGTGGTTCCATACGAATTTGAGGATAGTTTGTTCTAACTTTGAGAAGAATGCTGATGCAACTTTGATGGGGATTGCATTGAATGTGTAGATTGCTTTGGGTAGTAATGGTGTTTTCACAATGTTTATTCTTCCGATCCATGAGCATGGAATGTTTATCCATTTCTTGGTGTCTTCTTCAATTTCTTTCGTAAGTTTTCTATAGTTTTCATTATCTAGGTCTTTTATATCTTTGGGTAGGTTTATTCCTAGGTATTTTATGATTTTTTGTGCAATTGTGAATGGGATCAGTTTTTTGATTTCTCTTTCTGTTGCTTTATTATTGGTGTATAGGGACGCAACCGATTTCTGCTCATTGATTTTGTACCCTGCAACTTTTCTGAATTCATTGATCAGTTCTAGAAGGCTTCTGGTGGAGTTGATCAGGTTTTCCATGTAAGGTATTATGTCAAATGCAAAAAGTGAAAGTTTGACTTCTTCCTTGCCAATTCTGATCCTTTTATTTCCTTTTGTTGTCTGATTGCTGATGCTAGGACTTCCAGCACTATGGGAAACAACAGTGGTGAGAGTGGATATCATGCTAAGTGAAATAAGTCAGGCAGAGAAGGACAGATACCATATGTTTGCACTCATAGTTCTAACAGGAGAAACCTAATGGAGGACCATGGGGAGGAGAAGGGGGAAAGAGATTTGGGAAGAGAGGGGGACGCAAAACCTGAGAGACTATTGAATACTGAAAACTGAACTGAGGGTTAAAGGGGGAGGTGGAGGGGGAAAGGAGGTGGTGGTAATGGAGGCGGGCACTTGTGGGGAAGAGCACTGGGTGTTTTATGGAAACCAATTTGACAATAAACTATTATTTAAAAAAAGTATAGAATCCTAAATCTATTTTCTTTTATGTGTTATCATTCCATACACATGGACAGTGACACTGATATGGAAAATAAAGAGGCGAAGTTGATTTTTTTGTGTTGAATGGAAATTTCAAGAAGTATGGTTTTAGGTAAATTATTTGGTAAGGTTGATAAACTGCTTGGAAAGCTTTCAGAGCAAAAGCAGATTATAACATTTTTTTAAGTGTTTGCTTATTTTGAGAGAGACATAGAGAATATGAGTGAATAAGGGACAAAGAGGAACAGAAATAATCCCAAGCAGACTCCATGTTGTCAGCACAGAGCCCAATGCGGTGACCAAACCCATGAAATACAAGATCATGACCTGAGCTGAAATCATGAGTTGGATGCTTAACCTTCTGAGCCACCCAGGTGCCTTTATAAATATGTTGTTATGAACATTTGGTAATCAGTACTATCTCTATTGAGCCCAGAAAAATAGAAAAGCATAGACCTCAATCAAGGCCCAATAAACAATAATTGATTATGTCTCTATAATTACTATAATGTTCATTATACTTTTTCTTTTTGGAGAATTATTAAAAATAAAAATAGAAATTTGATAATACACTTTATGCCAACCTAAAATATCTTCACAACAGGGTGTCTTCTCTGTCCTCCTTTTAATATTGACTTGGATGGCACCTTTGACTCATGTATTAAGAGAAAATGGAAAATTAAAAGTATCCAAGTGAGGTGAAAATGAGTTCAGGAAATGAATTTTACGTAGTAAGCACCCTATTGTTACCAGGCTAAGAAGTTCCCAAACTGCAGCTGAAATATCATAGCACTTTTAAAATTAGATTCTGCTTATTCAAAGTTAACCAAATATAAAGTTTATGAGGTAAGGAATCTATCAAAAAAAAAAAAAAAAGAAGAAAGTTTCAAACGGTCACCAGAGGGCATAAAGCACTTTAGAATAACTGTTACAGAATACTTTAAATTTGTTCATACTTGATAGCACGACTCACAAATGTTATATTGTGGGGTAAGTATATTACCAGCTTCTTCTCTTACTGTAAAACATATATAGTTCAATGTAGTACTTATGAGTATAGGCAATTACCTTTCACCTAGAGTAACCAAATTTATTCAATAGATAATGGCTAAATGTTTACTTCACTTGAGGTTATGCTCATGGATGGTGTTTCAAAGTCACATCTAACATGACCATACTGAATTTTCCTTAAAATCAAGTAAAATGTAACTACATCATTAAGATATAAGAATATATAGATAAAGGACTTTTTAGACTGATTAGTCCTGATTGTCTTACCTCTACTAAACTGCATAGCAAAATAGTACTGATATAATTATATCATCACCCCACTTCAAAAACTTAATAGTTTACCTAGAATAATAATGCTCAACATTTTTGGCCTCAGGAAAATTTTAAACTCTTAAGAATTATTAAGAAATTTAAGGTATTTTTGTATATAAATAAATTATGTGGGTCTATCTCCTTGTACTGAAAACAGATTTTGAAAAAAATTTAATGTTTACTTAATTTTGAGAGAGAGAGAGAGGAGAGGGGTGTGCGAGGGGCAGAGAGAGGGAGACACTAGGCTCTAGGCTCTGATTTGTCAGCACAGAGCCCAACGTGAGGCTTGAATCCATGGAGCATGAAATCATGACCTGAGCTAAAGTCGGACGTTTAACCACCTGAGCTACCCAAGAGCTTCCTGAAAACATTTTTAAAACAAGACTATACAGGGGCGCCTGAGTGGTGCAGTTGGTTAAGCGTCTGACTTCAGCTCAAGTCATGATCTCCCCGTTCGTGGGTTCAAGCCCTGCGTCAGGCTCTGTGCTGACAGCTAGCTCAGAGCCCGTCTTTGGATTCTGTGTCTCCCTCTCTCTCTGACCCTCCCCTGCTCATGCTGTGTCTCTCTCTCTATCAAAAATAAAAAAATAAAAATAAAAGAAGAATATATAATTCGCATTGCATTTACCATCAAAATAATAATATCATTGCAGGTTTGTCGGCTCTGAAAAACTTTACTGTAGTCTCATGAAAGAATAAAGGGAATAATCAATATATTGTTTTAGCATTACAAACATAGTTTGGACTTTACAAATGTCTCAAAAAGTTCTTCAAAACCCTACAGCACCACAAACAAGGCTTTGGGATTCACTGGCCAGAAGACACAAATTCTTGCTATAATGTACTTCACTATCTGTTCAGGCTTTCAAATTCAGACCACTTTCCTCTATAATTCTGTATCTCCTTCCATACCATCGTTCTTTAACACAAATGTTTACTGTATACTTACTTGCCTGGCTTTGGTTTAGGAAAATAATAAAATTATAATCATTGATCCCATAATCTGAGACTATAGTGAGCAAAACAGAGATGTAACCTAATAATTAAATTAAATATAATATGTAGGGTATATATATATATATATATATATATATATATATATATATATATATATATGGAGAGAGAGAGATATTCATACACAGTACTGCAGAAGCTGAAGAGAAAGTCTTGTCAGACTATTGGTCAACTATGAAAATTTCTTTTCTTTCTTGATCTGGCTTGTTTTCCCTACTTCCACAAATTGAAAACTCTTTTTTAAGGTTTATTTATTATTGAGAAACAGAGAGAGACAGAACATGAGCAGGGGAAAGGCAGACAGAGGGGGATACACAGAATCTGAAGCAGCCTCCAGCTCTGGGCTGTCAACATAGAGCCCAACACAGGGTTTGAACTCACAAACTGTGAGATCGAGACCTGAGCCAAAGTCAGACTCTTAACTGACTGAGCCACCCAGATGCCCCTTGGAAACTCTTATTTATCCTTCAAGCCCACGGTCAAAGAGTTTTTTTTCAGGGACACCTGGGTGGCTCAGTTAGTTGAGTGTCTGGCTTCAGCTCAGGTCATGATCTCATGGGTTTGTGGGTGGGTTCAGCCTACATCAGGCTCTGGGCTGACAACTCAGATTCTGTGTCTCCTTCTCTCTCTCTGTCCCGCCCCCATTCATGTTCTGTCTCTCTCTGTCTCTCAATAATAAATAAATGTAAGAAAATTTTATCTAAGGATTTCTTTCCACCTAAGTTTTATCCTGATGCTGTAATCAACTTTAACTATGCTTTTTTTTTTTTTTGCTCCACAGCACAATTTACAAAGATGTCTCATCACTATTTTTTTATTGAGAGAAAATCAGAAAAAGCCATTGACTAATCCATAAGAAAATAAAATACCCATGAAACACTGAAGATAGTTTACCTTTTAGAAAATGAGAGAGGTTGTACTGTGTGTAATGTAGAAGTTGGGGCTTCCTGGGGACAGCCAGGATATTTATGTTAAGGTAGTTTATTTTCCTAAGTCAGTTCTGCTTAAAGATTTGGAAGGCAAAACCTATGTGGATCATTGAGGGAAAAAAGAGCCACAAGGAATGAATGCCCAAACCAATCTAGACCCAATGGCCTTAGTATGATTGGTGCCTGTAAAAGTGAGTAGTAAGAAACCCAATATTGGACATCTGCTTGCTTTGGGCCTCCATTGGCCTTTAGGGAAGAGCCCGTTTCCCATTGAAGACCCAAGATGGCATACTGCCTTGCGTTTTAATAATTGGGCTCAAAGGAAAATTTTGAACAGAACTGATACAAGCAGCAAACACCGTAATAAAATGGTTATAATCATTCACTCTAGAACTAGATTGTGTCAGTTCAAATCAACACTAACTGGCTATGGAAAATTGGGCAAATTATCTAACCTGTTCATATTTCACTTTCTCATTTATAACATTGGATATAACATTTATAACATTATATATATGTGTATGTATGTGTATATATATATATATATATATATATATATATGACAGGCAAGTAAGGATGCAGTAAACATTTCTATTAAAAGATGATAGTATGGAAGGAGATACAGATTAATAGTAGAATGTCATCTGAATATGCAGGCCTGAACAGATGGTGAAGTACATTATAGTAAGAGTTTGTGTCTTTTGACCGGTGATTCCCAAAGTCTTGTTTGTGGTGCTGTAGGGCTTTTGGAGACATTTTGGGACATCTATAAGGTCAAAACTATGTTTGTAATAGTGCTAAAACCATGTATTCATTTCCCCCTTTATTTTCTCATGAGATTCTCTCATTAGATTATATATATATAAATATATATATAAGATTATATATATCATAAGATTATATATATATCATAAGAATATATATATAATTACTGTCACTGGAATATAAGGTTTTAAAAACAAATACCTTTGTGGTATTACCAGCATCTAGAACAGTACTTGGAACTTAACATCAATTAATAATATTTGTTAAATGAATGAATAAAATAATCAACAAAATGGGCAGGACATATTGTCAATAGGAACACCGTTTTACTGAATAAAAAATTCCAGTCGCAGATCTGTGTCTCTGTCTGTGGCTGTGAAGTAGAGATGAATTCCCACATTAGACTGTGGAAATTTCTTTGGCCTTAGATGCATTTAAGAAATGGATAAATCCTACATAGAGTTAATGGATTTGTGGCTATTTTGAGATGTGGGCTCAAACCACTATTAAGAAAATTGGAATAAAGTAATAAAATATAAGGTGAACATTTTCCCCCCAAATTTTTATGAGTATAGTTGACACGCAATGCTACATCAGATTCACGTGTACAGCATAGTGATTTGACAGTTTTATACATCATGCTGTGTTCACCACAAGTGTAGGTGCCATCTGTTCTGTTACGTTGCTGTCACAATATCATGACTACACTCCTTGTGGCTATATTTCATCTTTGTTTTGTGATGTTGTTTTTACTGGTTTAATCTCCATTGCAATACTTATCACATTGTATTATACTTACTACATGTACACATCACAAACTATCAAGAAAAAGTACGATATGATAAAACTAGAGTAACCAAACCCAGTTTCAAAGGAGAGGTTTTACTTTGGTTGTGCTACTACGCAAGGGAATGGGTTGATGAAGACAAGGATGTGGCCTTCTTTTGTTTAAGTTTTCCAGAATAAGATATGGCTCAATTTGAATAGCAAAAATTTATGTGGTCTCTTAAAAACATTTCCTTTTGCCTTTATCCTCTGTTCTCTCCACAGTTCTGCAGAAAGAAAGGTCATATTAAATGGAAAAGAAAAAAAGTTTTCCAATTTCTCCCTGACAGTGTTATAATTCATAAATGTCATTCTTGTAAAATATAGCAGTCTTTTTTCATACAAAAACACTGAGAGATAAATAAGAACCAAATCCATATTAGATTTGGAAAATAAAAGTTTGTGGGTAAAAAATATCTATAAAACCATTGCATGCATTATGTTGTCAATCTATCAACTAAAAGGAAACTCAGCCTTTTATAAACACTGTAATGGTCTTGAAACTCTTCCTATGTAAATAAATGACATGCCAGTATTTTAGAGGGAAGAATTATAGAGTTGCTTACTCAGGAAAAAAAGATTTAAAAGTGATTCTGGATTAAAATGAATTTTTCAAATGGGTAGGCATTAAATACAATGATAGAGTAAATTAACCAAAACCATTTGACATATGAATTTATAGAGCATTGATTTAGAAAGGTGAAGTTTGTAAATCATTTGTCCTTTTTAAAATTCACTTTTTTACTTTATTTTCTCCTCCTCTTCTCTCTCTAGTATATGTATAATATTAGTTTTCTTAGAGTTTTTATATAAATTAGAACTTTCTATGTATTTATTAGGGATTTACTGCATACAATTGTTTCTGAGTTCATTATCTAATTTAATCTTCACCACAGTCGTGTAAAGTACACACTGTTATCCCCAGTGAGGTTATAGAGGTTAAGTCCCATCCCAAGGTCATACAAGTTTAATTGAAAGATGTAAAATTTGAGACCATGCCTTATAATCTTTTTGCTTAGTATTAATTAAAGGTTAAATCTAGATCACATATTTAAAAAGGCTTGTGTTTTATTTTATTGCTTTAATAATAATATAATAATTGGGCAATTGTACTCAGAAAGTCCATGTTTTTAGCTTACAGTGCAATTATTATAGCATCCTATACTGAAATTCTATTTGGATATGATTAATTATATATTCCACAAATGAAGAAATCCACTTTGTTTCATTTGAAGATTATTGCATTTATACAAATACAAAATGTGAATTACTACTGCTACTACTATTTTGAGAGAAATAAGTATTATGGAAAAAGCTATTGTGAGAGAAGGTGATAGAATACTTATACTCTATAAGTGGACATTAATATACAGAGACAAAAGAAACATATTAGCCTTAGAAAAACAAAGCAGAATGGGAGATAAGTTTATCTAAACACTTGTAAAGTAGCAATCATATTTTCTAGACAATTAGGTCTGAATCATATTCTTTGCCCACCTACATTTGGGATTTTCCATGGGAAAGCTGAGAACTCACTCATATTTACCTTCCATCAGAGATTTTGACTCTTCGGTTGGTCAGTTACGTTTAAGCTTACGAGCGCAAGACTCTGATATATGCCCCATAACAGAATAGACATTATATTCTTTTGCTCCCAACGCAAAACTTAGGCTGCACTAATAATAAAGTAGAAAAATACAACAAAGTGTGAAAATGATTTAAGAATGTTTTCCCTGAAATTTTTTCAGAGACTTGTTCTGTTATTATCTGCCATCAGATGAAGATGAACAGAAGCCTAGCGGCCAGATAACATTTTGCTGATAAACATTTCACTCCTAAATGCTCTGGGGGATTCTTTGTTGCCCTGTATTTTTTCCTGATCACTGGCAAAAATGACTGTGAATGTGCTTCAGTCCATAATACCATAACACACATTAGTTTTCAAGAAGAATGGTGCATTTTTTGAGAAACATAATCCAATATGCTCTTTTGAATAACACATAATTTACAATACAGCTAACATCTTAGACAGATGTTAGGTCAAGGCTGACTTGTTTCTCTTCAAAAGGCTATAGATATGGACATGTTAAACAGACATCTAAGTTTTCAGAGGCTAATGAACCACAGATGCTTTTTCAGCTTTCTAGGCACATACTATAGAAAATTTTGTGTACTGTCAAATCAATTTGCTTCTTAAGGACAAAAGAGAAAATAGGAAAGAACTGATACTATTATGTACTAGAATATGTTATTTTATTTTTATATGGAAGATCACATTGACAAAATATGCCCTTCAAGGAAATAGAAGGCAAGTTTACTTTAAGTTTTGAGCATCTTTCATTTTTATTTTGCTCTGAGTTATTTTTCCTTGGTTTGTTGGAGCTGAGAACAAATTATCTAGCTTTAAACCCAAAATGAATCACCATATTAAAGCAGAATTGCCTTGTGACCTTCCTAGCATTCAACACCCCTGCGGGGCTCCCGCTATACCACCTGTGCAGCTGGAGCTGCTGTGTTTCCCAACGCAGGAATTAGGGGAACAGGGTAGACTCTGACAGCAGGTGAAATGATCCACCATAGTGCAAGGATATGGAAGATGAAGGGCAAGCAATCATCTTTGGTTAATGAAAACCCTCAGATTTTTATTTCAAAATCTGGATTATAATTTAGGAAACAGAAGGAGTAAACACATGATAGTTTCCAGTAAAAGCACACTGTTTTGTTTATTGTGCAGTAAACTGCAAATGCCTAAGGTAGCAAAGGTTGAGAAAAACATGCTGACTTGTATCTGGGAATGTGGGAATTGAATATTGTTTTTGGCATTTTGTAGATTCTTATAAATACAGTAAAATATCATGTGGTGGATATAAAATCAAATTTTGTATTCAAAATGCAGCTTTATTTTCCTTGAAGATGTTTTGTTTCTAAATTTGATCTTTCTACAACCACAAAAATAAAATATCTTTATACTGTGAGGACATTTACCATATGCCGAAGAGAGAAATAAATCTAGGTAACATTCCTTGAAAAGTTAAATGTTCAAGTAGCTTTCTATTGTGATTGCTTATATCAGTGCTTATATCAGATCTCAACATATTAAGAATCACAGCTCACTTTCATTTGTGTAAAAAACATATACTGATAACTATAGAAACAAAACATAACAAATAAACAACAACAACACCACCAGAGACACACACACACAAAACCACCACATTGTTTGGAATTTGTAAGCAGGTGATAATCATTAAAAGTAAAGCAGAATGAGGCAAGTCATTTTGTATTGCTTTGTGTTCTTTTCTTTAGCCTAATTGTCCTACATAACTTCTGATTTTCTGCATGACTAAAATTACCTCTCTTCATGAATGAAATAGCCCAAATCAGAGTATTTTCCTGTGATTACTGTAATAAAAATGAAAAAAAAAGCTTTTAATTATTTGGACAAAACTATTTCTAATTAAAATGTTTACACAATTAGGGGTGCATGGGTGGCTCAGTCAGTTAAACTTCTGACTTGGGCTCAGGTCATGATCTTGTGATTAACTAGCTCAAGCATCATGTTGGGCTCTGTACTGACAGCTCAGAACCTGGAGCCTGCTTCAGTTGATATGTCTCTTTCTTCTCTTTTTCCCTACCCCACTCATGCTCTCTCTATATATAAAATAAATAAACATTAAAAAATAAAATCTCTCTCTATATATATAAAAAATAAATAAACATTAAAAAATAAAATGTTTACACAATTAGAAATTAAAAATTAAGATTAGAACATATCTTGAATTGGAGTCTGTAATTTGTATCTATCATGGAATGGTTCATACTAAAGACCAAATACTTCATTTAAAATAATTGAGATGCTGACAGAATATTTAATGATGGTTAATAAAAATTATGAAAGATGTGTAGAATATGTTTACACATATGATAGACTTAAGACACCTGGGTGGCTTAGTCAGTGAAAGGTCTGACTTCAGCTCAGGTCATGATCTCTTGGTTTGAGAGTTTGAGCCCAGCATCAGTCTCTGTGCTGACAGCTCAGAGCCTGGAGCCTGCTTTGGATTCTGTGTCTCCCTCTCTCTCTGCCTCCCCTCCCCTATTTGCACTCTCTCTCTCAAAAATAAATAAAACATTAAAATGTTTTTTAAAACAAATACATGCTAGATTGATAAGTTAAAGTAGAACAGTAAATGGAATGCATGCACAATTGATGAAGGAAACAAAAGCAAGATAAATGTAAGATAAATTAAATCTTCTTACAGCTTACAGTTCACTGATAGACACCTGAAACATGCATAGCATGACCTTGCTTAAGGAACTCATGGCTGCCTTACTTCCTTAATGTTTTTGTTTCATTAAAGACTAGAAGTTGCTTTATTTTAATAGTAGCTAGCCCTTCAAGGTCCTAAAAGCCTTGCTTCCAAATTCTTTACAGACTTACACTATCCCTAACTCCCACTAACTTAAAAGTATATAATCAGTTACTTCTCACAATCTTAGTGAGCTCTTTTTGCCCATGGGTCCTGTCCCTGTGCTTTAATAAAATCACTTTTTTGCACCAAAGACATCTCAAGAATTCTTTCTTGGCTCTTTGCTTAAGAACTCCATCATTTTGGTGTCCTTATATAGGGTTTTGAGTCTTTTCATCTGGACTCTGAGCCTTGGTGCAACTTGGTGAGTACTTTCTCTTTTCTTCTTTTACTTTCATTTCAGGGGCTTTTCAAGGAGTAAGACCTCACTGGAACATTTTTCTGTCAGTTTCTCAGGCTATAATCCTCTAGCCAGTGGCTACTGTACAAGGAGGAGAAAGCCTACCTTTTGGATGGAAGTTAGTATCCTAGACAGAATGGGATTAAGACCCAGAAACTTGATGGTCTCTCTTTATTCATGTCCTTATACAAAGTTGTCTGTTTTGGGATGGAGCAGCCATGTAAGTAACTAGCATGGCTGCCAATATTAAGACTCCCATGTGAGGTTTCTTCCTTATTGGTCTAATATAATCCCCGCCACATCCCTGATCTAGCTGCTCCTGGCCTCAAGCCCTCCTCTGGGAGCTGGCTGAAGTAAAACACAACTGGGGACCATTTCCAAGGGAAGTTGGCTGTAAAGCCTATATGTGTAGGAATGTCTCTTAGATCATGATGAATTTCTATCTTTACTATTTTCTGTCAATGCCCTCTACCTACTACCTAAATTACAAAATTGGCAAATTCACCCTTTGTAAAACTTTTCTAGTGTTTTTCCTGGGTTAAAAACAACACAGCCTTCAAGAAACTAAGGCATGACTTTCATGGCATTGTCCTCAAGGCAAGGTAAACTAAGGCATGATCTTTTACAGCATGACCTTTTATGGCACAGCTTTCAAGGCACAACATGGCACGGTATTTTAGTCCATACACCAGCCACTCATTTGTAGCCTAGGATGAAATGAGGCTACATCCCTTCTCCAGGGGTCCCTAGTGGACGATTGGTGATCATAGCGATTTTGTTTGTGGAACGCCTCTGGTCCCTTTGACACCAAGAACCTCTGAAATATTCTGTGTGGGATGCCAACCAGGAGTGTATGTGTGTGTGTGTGTGTGGGGGGGATATTTTTGGTAATGGACCTTCTCTACTTTCCTTGAAACATGGGATCTTCTTCTTCAGTACCCAAGGATTCTCCCTTGGGATGATTTTTAACCTACTGTAATCAATTTGGATTGCAAAATTTAGAAAAGGACTAATCTCCTGTAACTCTGCATGGCATTAATATAATCTATGAGTTAGATCTCTTCTGCAAGAAATAGGGCAAATGGACTGAGGTACCCTATGTCCAGGCTTTCATGACCCTAAATCAGGATCCAAAACTGAGAGCCTCTTACAGAATGTGTTTGGCTAGCAAAATCCCTTCTGACATATTGATGACTGTCTAAATAGGCTTCTTCTGAAAAAACCCAGGTTGCTGAAGGAAACACAGGCAATACCTAATAAAGGAGACACTAACACTTTCTCTCAATGTTCCTCTTTCCTAATAGACTCAGGTTACTCCAGTTGTATGTGGGGGCCTTTCCTTCATTCATTTCCTAAGTTAATGACTATGATAGTAGGAGCCAAGCATGTCTGTATAGTTTACCCAAGGAAAGAGATTTTAAGAAATATTCCCAGGCATCTACCAGAACTCATTTTATTTCAGGAAAATTCCCTGTCTTCTTTGGCCCAATATAGACTGCCCATTTCCCCTGTTGATGGGAAAAAAATCTGCATCTTCTCATGTGTTTGAGCTGACAGGCTTTAAGACTGGGAGACATTTTGCTCTGTCTTCTGGGTTTTTATCCACCTCCAGCTTTCCTGGCTGCACCTCACCTCTTCTGCCTAGCCCTCCCCTTATTTCTGCACCAACACTTTGGGTGCAATCTGCATCTTCCATGCCTCTGGCACCATCAGCTCCTCCTTTCCTCTCTTTAAAGTAGCAAACAGAAGCCCATTGGACTTAAGTCACCCACTTCGGATATTCTCATACAAAATTCTCAACAAAATATTAGCAAATCTAATTCAATAGTATATTAGAAGAATTTTCACCACGATCAAGTGGGATTCATACCTGGACGCAGGACTGGTTCTATATTCAAAAATCAATCAACATGATACTTCACATTAATAGAAGGATAAGAACCATATGATCCTGTCAATAGAATCAGAAAAAGCATTTGACAAAACACAGAATCTTTTCTTAATAAAAACCCTCAAGAAAGTCAGGATAGAAGGAACATACGTTAACATCATGAAACCCATATACAAAAGTACCACAACTAATATTATCCTCAATAGGGGAAAACTGATAGCTTTCTCCCTTAGATCAAGAACACTATGGGGATGTCCACTCTCATCACTGTTGTTTAACATAGAGTTGGAAGTCTTTGCCTTAAAAGTCAGACAACAAAATTTTTTAAAAAAGGCATCAAAATTGACAAAAAAAGAAGTCAAACATTTACTCTTCAAAGATGACATGATACTCTACATGGAAAACCTGAAAAACTCCACCTAAAAACTGCTAGAGCTGATAGATGAATTCAACAAATTTTCAGGATATGAAATCAATGTACAGAAATTGGTTGCGTTTCTATAGACAAATAATTAGGCAATAGAAAAAGAAGTCAAAGAATTGATCCCATTTACAATTGCACAAAGAACCATAAAATACCTAGACATAAATCAAAGAGATAAAAGATCTGTGCACTGGAAACTACAAAAAGCTTATGAAAGAAATTGAAGGAGACACACAGAAATGAAAAAAATATTCCATGCTTATGGATTAGAAGAACAAATACTGTTAAAATGTCAATATTAGCCAAAGCGATCTACATATTCAATGCGATCCCAAACAAAATAGCACCAGCATCCTTCACAGAACTAGAAGAAACAGTCTTAAAATTTGTATGGAACTAGAAAATACCCCAAATAGCCAAAGTGATGTTGAAGAGGAAAATTGAAGCTGGAGTTATCACAATCCTGGACTTTAGTCTGTATTACAAAGTTATGTTGTGCGGCGGGGGGAGCAAGATGGCAGAGAAGTATGGAGTTCTGTAGTTTTCACCCACCTGCATCTATCAAACTAAGAAGGACTGAAGTCAAAATACCCTGATCTACAAGAGTGGGAAGAAAAGACACAGAGTCTATGAAGAAGACAGCCTCATAGGTGCATGAGTGAGTGCTGTTGGGAAAGATAAAAACAGGCTGGGACCCAGAGGCTTGAAGGGAAGGGAGCCCCACTCTGCCCAGAGCATTAGGGAGCATGCAGAGCCATAGACAGACAAGGGGAAGAGAAAGAGAAACACTCATAACACTGTCTCTAGAGAAGAGAAAAACTAGGCCAGGGATGAAGAGGGATCCTATCATCCCATCTATAACCACAGGGCGCAGGGAGAGAGATCCGTCCACTTTAGCTGGCATGTTTTTCTTGGGCTTGGCACCCTGATCCCAGGCAGTGCCAGGAGAAACTGCTCCCCAAAACCCCCTCCCTCAATCCCTGGCTAGGAAGCTGACTGGCCTATGGGAGTACATCTCATCTTGAGCAGTATCATTAAAGTGCATGGACTAGGATTTGGAAATGAAGCGGAGCTTAGAAAATACAACTTGGCCCGCCCATGGCACAGGGAGATCAGACCCAAAAGAGTGGATTGTGATGGTTGGTTCGAGAAGGGATTGTGGCGCCACTATTCTCCCCACAACACCAAGGCCAGGCCTCAGGGAGCAGCCCAAGAGACCTACCTACACCAAACCACGCCCATTTGTTCTGGAGAGCTGCCTTTTTATTTTTTTCTTTTTCTCCTTTCCCCCTGGAGCCTGGGAAGACCAACACTGATGCATTGTTGTGATTATATCAATTGTAGCCATTCAGATATATTTTTGCTAATCTCATTCTTATCTATCCCCTCTACTGGTTTTACACTTTTAGACTGTCCTTTGTCTTTTGTTGTTTTTGTTCCCTACCTTTTTTTTTTTTTTAATTTTTCCCTTTTGGTTTGCTTGTTTGTTTGATTTGTCTGTGGGTTTGCATACATCATACAAATGGATGTCAAAAAAAAGGTGATGTAGTAATATCTAGACCAGACAAAGTAGACTTTAAGATGAAGATCATAACAAGAGACAAAGAAAGATACTATATAATAATAAAATGAACACTCCATCAAGAAGATATAACAGCTGTAAATATTTATACAACTAACATAAGAGCACTAAAATTCATCAGTTAATAACAAATGTAAAGGAAGAATTCCATAAAAATAAATAATAGCAGGAGACTTTAACTCCATACCATAACATGCATACATCAATGGAGAGATCATCCAAAAAGAAAATCAGAAATGATAAAGTGGCTTTAAATGGCACACTGGAACAAATAAATTTAACAGATATATTCAGAACATTTGATTCTAAAACAGGAGAATATACATTCTTTTTAAGTACACGTGGAACATTCTCCAGAACAGATTGCAAATTAGACCGCAAAAAGATACTCACCAAACTCAAGATGATTGAAGTCATATTATGCATCTTTTCTGACCATGAAGCTTTGGAACTAGAAGTCAACCAAGAGAAAAAAATCTGGAAAGACCATAAATACAAGAAGATTAAATAATATGCTAGTAAACAATAAATGATTCAAGCAAGAGATAAAAGAAGGATTTAGGATGCAGGTGGAGGGCCGTCTGCGACCAGCAGTGGCCTTTAACTCTGATTGGCCCTGCTCGTCATATATATGAAGTTCTCCAAAGAGATTAGCCTATCCTACAATTCAGGATAACCTCAAATTTCTATTGAAAGAGTCTGGCTTTGGGAGAGGAGCAAGATGGCGGAGAAGTAGGGAGCTCTGTAATTTTCACCCTCCTGCATCTATCAAACGGAGAAGGCTGAAGCCACAATACTCTGATCTGCAAGAGTGGGAGGAAAACACACAGACTCTAGAAAGAAGACAACTTCAAAGGTGCCTGACTGAGTACAAACTGGGAAAATAAAAATGGGCCGGGCCCAGAGGTGCGGAGGGGAAGGAACCCCAGTCCAACACAGGAAGAGCATGCAGAGCCTTGGAGAGATAAGGGGAAAAGAAAAAGATACTGAAAATGCTCATAGAACTGTGTCTAGAGAAGAGATAAAAGGTACTCATCCCAGGACGGAGGGAGATATTATCATCCCATATATAACAGCTAGGTGCAGGGAGAGAAATCCAGCCCATCTAGCTGACAATTCTTTCTTGGGTTCAGTGGCAGTGTGCCAATTCCAGGTGGTGCCAG
Source organism: Helogale parvula (assembly GCA_004023845.1). Lineage (NCBI taxonomy): Eukaryota > Metazoa > Chordata > Mammalia > Carnivora > Herpestidae > Helogale > Helogale parvula. The sequence goes on along the minus strand of PJEM01006306.1, from coordinate 96,443 downwards.
GAGAAACAGTTTCCTCCCCCTACTCTATCCAGGCTAGGAAGCCGGCTCCCAGCGGCCCCCAGTAGTATATCCCATCTCCAGAGGGAGCATTAAAGTGCATGGAGTAGGATTTGGAAATGAGACGGGGCTTGGAAAATACACTTGGCCCACCTGCAGCACAGGGAGATCAGACTCAAAAGAGTAGCTTGCAATGCTTGATTAGAGAAAGGCATGGTGCATCGCCATTCTACTCTCCTCAACCACCAAGGAGGGGCCTCAGAGAGCAGCCCCCAAGACCTACTTACATCAAACCACACACATCCGCACTGGAGAGCTGCCTTTTTTTTTTTTCCTTGCCATTCAGATATATTTTCCCTTCTCTCATTCTTTATCTCTCCCCTCGGCTGGTTATAAGCTTTTAGACTGTCCATTGTCTTTTGTTGTTTCTGCCCCCCCCCCCTTAGTGTTTCTTTTCTCTTCTTTTTTCTTTTCTTGTCTTTTTTTTCCTTTTCTTTCCTTTCTTTTCCTTTCCTTCCCTTTCCTTTATTCCCCTTTTGGTTTGCTTGTTTGTTTGATTTGTCTATGCGTTTGCATGCTTTTCTTCCATGTGTGTTGTCTGTCTGTTTTTCTTTTCAGGGCTACCTCAAGAAACAAGCCAAAGTACACATGGTGGAGAGTCTCAAATATCACTGAGGAGGGAAATAAAATAAACAAAGACACAGCAAGAGAAACCAAGAGACACCATTAAAAGAACACTTCCTGAATGGACAGGCCCTGGACAGTAATGAGCATCATTTAATATAGCAATACTAACAGGTACGGAGTGCATAATGAGCTTTGAAAACTGACAAGAGATAGAAAACTAGGCAAAATGATGAAACAGAAGGACTCTCCTCTAAAGAAATTCCAGGAAGAAGTCACAGCCACAGAACTTCTCAAAAACAGATATAAACAGCATAACGGAGCAATAATGTAGAACAATTGTCATAAAATTAATCGCTGGGCTTGAGAAAAGCATGGAAGTCATCAGAGAAGCTATTGATACAAAGACTAGGGACCTTCAAAATAGCTGTGATGAGTTACAAAACGCTATAAATGAGGTGCATAATATAATGGAGGCTGCCACTGAACAGATTGAAGAGGCAGGGAGGAGAATAGGTGAATTAAAAGACTTTATAGAAAAGAGGAAGCCAAGAAAAAGAGAGATAAATTGATCCAGAAAGACAAAAGCACAATTCGAGAACTGAATGCTACAATCAAAAGGAACAATATCCGTATCATAGAAATTCCTGAAGAAGAAGAAAGAGAAAACAGTCCTGAAGGAGTGCTTGATCAAATTATAGCAGAGAACTTTCCCAATTTGGGGAAGGAAATAGACATTGAAGTCCAAGAGGCACAGAGAACTCCCCTCAGACATAACTTGAATTGACTTTCAGCATGGCATATCACAGTGAAACTAGAAAAATATAAGGATAAAGAGAGAATTCTGAAAGCATCTGGGGATTAAAGGTCCCTAACGTAAAAAGGGAAACCTATCAGAGTGGTCACAGACTTATCTCAGTAAACTTGGCAGGCCATAAAGGAATGGCAAGAAATCTTCAATGTGATGAACAGAAAATATATGCAGCCAAGAATCCTGTATGCAGCAAGCCTGTCATTCAAAATAGAAGGAAAGATAAAGGTTTTCCTAATAAATTGAGAGAAATCATCACCACTAAACCAGCCCTACATGAAATCTGAAGGACTCTATGAGGGAAATGTTGCAAAGAATACAAGGTACCAGAGACACCACTATAAGCATGAAGCCTACAAAGAACACAATGAATATAAACCCATATTTTTCAATAGTAACACTGAATGTAAATGGACTGAATGCTTCAATCAAACGACACAGGGTAGAAGAATGGATAAAACAAAACAAAACAAAACAAAATCCATCCATTTGCTGTCTACAAGAGACTCACCTTAGACCCGAAGACATCATCAGATTGAAAGTAAGGGGATGGAAAAATATCTATCATGTGACTGGAAGTCAAAAGATAGCTAGAGGAGCCACAATTATATTGGATAAACTGGAATTTAAAGTAAAGACTGTAACAAAAGATGAAGAAGGACATTATATAATAATAGCAGGGTATATCCATCAGGAAGAGCTGAGTTATAAGCATCTACCTGCCGAATTCAGGAGCACGCTAACACATAAAAAATTTAATACAAAAAGAAATAATCTTACTGATATGAATGTGCTAAATTCAATGTGCTGGGTTACAAGCTGGTTCAATATTTGGAAATGCATCAGGGAGAAAAGATAAAAACCATAAGCAATCTACACATTCAATGCAATCCCCATCAAATTGCACCTGCATTCTTCGCAAAGCTAGAACAAACTATCCTAAAATTCATATAAAACCACAAAAGACCCTGAAGAGCCAAAATAATATTAAAGAAGAAACCCAAAACGGGAGGCATTACACTCCCAGTCATTAGCCTCTACTACAAAGCTGTAGTCCTCAAGATTATGGTATTGGCAAAAAAACAGACATGAAGACCAATGGATTAGACTAGAGAACCCAGAACTTGACCCATAAATGTATGGCCAATTAATCTTTGACAAAGCAGGAAAGAGTATACAATGTAAAAAAATACAGGCTCTTTAACAGGTGGTGCTGAGGGAACTAGACAGCAGTGTTAAGAAGAATGAAACTAGACCACTTTTTTATACCATACACAAAAATAAACTCAAAATGGATGAAGCACCTGAATGTGAGACAGGAAACCATGAAAACTATAGAGAAGAAAGCAGGAAAAAGCCTTCTGGACCTGAACAGCAGCAATTTTCTACTCGACACATCCCCAAAGGCAAGGGAATCAAGAGCAAAAATGAACTGTTTCGACCTCATCAAGATAAAAAGCTTCTGCACTGCAAAGGAAACAATCAAGAAAACTAATAGGCAACCAACGGAATGGGAAAATATAGCTGCAAATTATATATCAAATAAAGGAATTCACCAAACTCCACACCTGAAAAATAAATAATCCAGTGCAGAAATGAGCAGAAGGCATGAATAGACACTTCTTCAAAGAGGACATCCATATGGCCAAAAGACACATGAAATGATGCTGAGTGACTCATCATCAGCAAAATACAAATCAAAACCACACTGAGATAACACCTCACGCTGGTCAGAGTGCATAAAAGGAACCAATCAGAAGACTATTGATGCTGGCGAGGATGTGGGGAAATGGGCACCCTCCTACACAGTTGGTGCGAATGTAAACTGATGCAGCCGCTCTGGAAAACAGTGTGGAAATTCCTCAAAAAATTAACAATAGAACTCTCTTATAGCCCAGCAATAGCATGGCCATGGATTTACCCAATCGATACAGAAGTACTGATGCATAGGGACACATTTACCCCAATGTTCATAGCAGCACTTTCAACAATAGGCAAATCATGGAAAGAGCTTAAATGTCCATCAACTGATTAATGGAGGAAGATCATGTGGTTTATCTATACAATGGAATACTACGTGGCAATGAGAAAGAATGAGCTCTGGCCATTTGTGGCAACGTGGATGGGCCTCGAGGGTGTCATGCTAAATGAACAGGCAGGGAAAGATAAATACCATATGTTTTCACCCATAAGTCTAACAGGAGAAACTTAACAGAGACCATGGGAAGGGGAAGTGTGTAAAAAAAGTTAGGGAGAGGGAGGGAGGCAAATCATGAGAGTCTCTTGAATACTGAAAACAAACTGGTGGCTGAAGGGGAAGGGGGAAAAAAAGGGGGCCATGGACATGGAGGAGGGCACTTGTGGGGACGAGCACTGGGTGTTATTTGGAAACCAACTTGACAATAAAATATATAAAAATAGCTTTGATTATTAAGGAAGTATGGTATTGGAACAAAAACAAATAGATGAATAGTATAGAATGGACAACCCAGAAATGGATCCACAAATATATGGCCAACTAATCTTCAACAAAGCAGGGAAAATTACCCCATGGAAAAAAGACAGTCTTTTTAGCAAATGATGCTGGGACAACTGGACAGCAACATGCAGAAAGATGAACCTGGACCACTTTCTTACACCACACACAAAAATAAACTCAAAATGGATGAAAGACCTAAATATGAGACAGGAAACCATCTCCTTCAGGAGTAAACAGGCAGCAACTTCTTTGACCTTGGCCTCAGCAACTTCTTACTTGACAAGTCTTTGCAGGCAAAGGAAATAAAAGCAACAATGAACTATTGGGACCTTATCAAAATAAAAAGCTTCTGCATAGTAAAGGAAACAATCAACAAAAGTAAAAGACAAAGGATTTAAATGGAGAAGATATTTACAAGTGATACATCAAATAAAGGTTAGTATCAAAAATTTATAAAGAACCTATCAAATTTAATACCTTTCCTAAAGAATAATCCAATGAAGAAATTAGCAGAAGTCATGAATACTTTTCCAAAAAAGATATCCAGATGGAAAATAGACATGAAAAGATGCTCAACATCATTCTTCATCAGGAAAATACAAACCCAAACCACTTTGAGATACCACCTAACACTGGTCAGAGTGGCTGAAATTAACTCAGGAAACAACAGATGTTGGAAAGGATATGGAAAATGGGTAACCCTCTTGATCTGTTAGTGAGAACACAAACTGGTACAGCTACTATGGAAAATAGTGTGAATTTTCCTCAAAAAATTAAACACAGAATTACCCTTCAACCTAGCAATTGCATTACTAGGAATTTATCTGAAGGATACAGGAGTGCTGATTCGAATGGGCAAATGCACCACAATATTTATAGCAGTGCTATCGCAATAGCCAAATTATGGAAAGGGCCCAAATGTCGATCAGCGGATGAATGGATAAAGAAGGTATGGTATATATATAAAATGGTATATGGAATACTACTTGGCAATGAAAAAGAATGAAATGTTGCCATTTGCAGCAATGTGGATAGAGCTGGAGGATATTATGCTAAGCAAAATAAGCCAGTCAGGGAAAGACACATATCATGATTTCACTCGTATGTGGAATTTTAGAAATTTAACAGATGGCCATAGGGAAGGGAAGGAAAAGAAGATTAAAAACAGAGAGGGAAGCAAACTGTAAAAGACTCTTAAATACAGAGGACAAACTGAGGGATGATGAGAGTGGGGTTTCGAGGGTGGAGAATATGGGTGATGGGCCTTGAGGAGAGCACTTGTTGGGATGAGCACTGGGTGTTGTATGTAAGTGATGAATCAAGGAAATCAACTCCTTAATCCGAGACTACACTATATGTGAGTTAACTTGACAATAAAAACAAAGGAACAAACAACAACAACAAAATAATGTGTCATGATACAATTTATGAAAGTAGAATTTCTTTTATCTTAGGATTTTATTTTTGAGTTGAAATTGCTTTTTTTAATGTTTGTTTATTTTGAAAGAGAGAGAGAGAGAGAGAGAGACTACGTAGGGAAGGGGCAGAAACTGAAGTAGAGAGAGAGAGAATCCCAAACAAGCTCCATGCTCAGCATGGGGCCTGATCTAGGGCTAGAGATCATTACATGAGCCAGTCAAGAATTGAATGCTCAACCCACTGAACCACCCAGGCATCCTTGAAATTGCTTCTTATTTTATATGTATTTTTAGTTAAGCGATTATTTATTAAAAGTCAAATATATATTTTAAGGGGCACCTGGGTGGCTCAGTCAGTTAGACATCCAACTTCTGCTCATGTCATCATATCGTGATATCATGGTTCATGACTTTGAGCCCTGCGCTGGACTCTGTACTAACAGTAAGGACCCCTGCTTTGGATTCTCTCTCTCTCACTAAGTAAATGAATAAACTTTTAAAAAGTCAAAATTATATATATATTTTAAATTAGGTGATTCAAAGTAGCAAATCTTTAAAATGAAGTGAAGGGGAGTCTGGGTGGCTCAGTTGGTTGAGCGTCCAACTTCACGTTTGTGAGCTCAAGCCCTGCATCGGGCTCTGTGCTGACAGCTCAGGGCCTGGAGCCTGCTTCAGATTCTGTGTCTCTTTCTCTCTCTATCACTCCTTCATTTATGGTCTGTCTCTCTCTTTCTCTCAAAAATAAATAAATATAAAAAAAATAAAGTGAAGATATCATTGGCAAAGATACATGACAGAAAATGACAACATATTTTGAAACATGAAAATAAAAACCCATCTGTGCTTCTCAACCTTACCATGTAGAAAGAGAAAAAATACTTTATGTTGGCATGTAAGTGTTCCTTAAAGAGATTTGAACTTTTATAAATGCCCTCCTTCTCTCCGCAGAAGTTATGTGAGCCACAATACTAGGAAGAGCAACTGGGATCATCCACCCCAACCACTCGGAATTTTGGGAATTTGTCAAGTAGAAAGATGGAGCAAGTCCATTTCATTTTTTTGTCATAGACAGTTATGTATACATTTTCATTTTGCTTCATGTGTTTAAAAATGTTCAAAACTGAATTTCAGGAGTTAAAATATAAAAGAGATGGTCAACTCTGCCATTCATAACTGAAGTATTTAAGCAAAAGTCATTCACTTCTGTTAGTCTGGGTTACATTTTTGGAAAACTTCCTCCCATAAAATGCACCTTCTTTTTGAATTTCTGTACATTGCAGTATTCTAATTTTCTAGGAATTGTCCAGACTATTTTTTTAATATCTCAAAGTTCTGCTTCTTGATTAGTTTTATTGTTATTTGTAGATATCACAGAATTTAATCTTTATTTAATTCTGCTTAGATTTCTCATACCAGAAAGGTCCTAATCTTCCACATCTGAAGTATACAATGTAATTGGATGACAGATGTGTCATTATTATTATAAAATTGATGGTAAGAAACTCTGTTAAGATAGGAGATAATATAGATATGTAGATATATAGGTATATAGATATGTGCTTACTATAAAACAAAGTATAATTTATTGATTTTTATGAAGTTGAAAACGAAAATTCATCATCTTCATTTTCATCTACCGTTCATTGATATACATTCTTCATCCCCAGCTTTCCACAAGCAAGTGTTCATTGCTATTGAGAGGCTTAAATTTATAATTTAAGACCATTTCTAGACATACTATACAAAATAGAAGCATATGCTATATACTTAACCCCGAATTGATTAATTCATTTTAATATTCTATTTATGAAAATAACTTGTACTAACTTTTGAAAGTCACACCCTCTGAGAAGTGACTTAACATCATATGTTATTTCTCAATTATATTACAATTTGATGTGATTTAGCTGGGGTTCTTCTTCTTCTTCTTCTTTTATTTTTTTAGTTCGGCCATCTGGAACACATGGCCTTAAAGGCCACTGCACTGCTCAGGGGTGACATACATCAATCATTAACAATTACTGGCCAGACAGAGCCATATCACAGAAAACTTACCATAAAGTAGGCAGGGGACGCCTGGGTGGCTCAGTCGGTTAAGCGTCTGGCTTCAGTTCAGGTCATGGTCTCATGGTTTGTGGGTTTGAGCCCCGGGTCGGGCTCTGTGCTGACAGCTAGCTCAGAGCCTGGAGCCTGCTTCAGGTTCTGTATCTCCCTGTCTCTCTGACCCTCCCCTGCTCGCGCTGTCTCTCTCTGTCTCTCAAAAATAAAATATTTTTAAAAAAGGAGGCAGAAACATGAACTCAAAATGCTAGATATTTGAAGAGCACTCAATATTGTATTTCACATTTACTTAACATATTCAGGATATCTCCCCATATTAGTATACATGGTTAGACCAAGAGAAATTTTGAATCAAATGAAATTCTTATGAACAGGTCTCACGCATTGTTTTTTCCCTTTAAGACCATAAGAGTATTTTTTATTGACATAATATGAAATAACTAAACAACATTCCAGATTATTTCTTGTCTCTAAACATAATAGGTGGAAATAGTAAGGATTCAGGACAAAACTGAGTCCCTCTCTCATCACTATGTTTGAGGATAAGATAAATAATGGCTGAGTAATATACACAGTTCTGAAATTATCCAATTCTACTCTGTATTATTTGTGGTCAATAGTAAAATATAAGAACAAAGGGGCTTACACACCTCTGATTTTATAGAAGTTGTTTCATCTATACCCGTGCAATTCACAATTACCTTTTTTTTACTGTTCTACCACTCTTTATATTAAATAACCCTCATTGAAATTTTAGGTCCTCCTTTAGATTTGTGAATTGTTAGTTGGTTTTCTCTTAAATTTATTGTTAGAATGTTATTAGTTGATGCATCTTATCTCTATAGTTGAAAAAATTACAAAATGCCATGAAATACTAAGTCAATATTATACTCAAAAAGTTAAATTACAAATTATGAACTGTATATATGCCAAAGTATGACAGTATTCTTTCTGAAATTTCCTTATTGCAAATTGGCTTATCTCTGTTTTTTTCTTAACTGAAGTATAGTTGACATATAATATGTTAGTTTCAGGATGACAACATAGTGATTGGACAATTGCATACATTATGAAATACTTGTCATGATAATGTTGTACCTATCTGCCATTATACAAAGTTACTGGAAAATTATGGACCATATTCCCTATGTTGTACTTTTCATCCCTGTGATGTATTACTTTATAACTGGAACTTTGTGTCTCTTACTTTCCTTCAGCTATTCCATTCATCCCCTCACTCCCTCCCCCTCTGGTAACCTCCAGTTTCCTCTCAGTATTTATGAGTCTGTTTCTGGGTTTTGTTTTTTGTTTTTTGGGTTTTTTTTTTTTTTTTGCTGTTCTTGTTGGTTTGTAATTTTTTCTTTTTTTTTTTTTAGATTCCACAGATAACTGAAATCATATGGTATTCATCTTTCTTTCTCTGACTTATCTCATTAGCATAATAGCTGTTATGTTCACCTATGTTGTTGTGAATAGCAATATTGCATTCTTTTTTTAAGGCTGGGTAACATTCAATTGTGTATATAGCACAACTTCTTTAACCATTCATATATCAATGGACAATTAGGTGCATATATATTTTCAATTAATGTTTGGTTTCAAGTTTAGTGTTTTGGATAAATACTCAGAAGTAGAATTACTGGATAATGTGGTATTTATATTTATAATTTTTTGAAAACCTTCCATAATGGTTTCCATAGTAGTTGCACATATTTACAGCAGTGCATGAGGGTTTTCTTTTCTCCACATTCCTGCCAACTCTTATTATTTTATGTCTTCTTGATACTAGTCATTTTAACTGGTGTGAGGTGATATCTCACTGTGGTTTTGTTTTTATTTTTTAAATTTGTTTTCTTAATTTTTGAGAGACAGAGAGAGACAGCGCGAGCAGGGGAGGGTCAGAGAGAGGGAGATACAGAATATGAAGCAGGCTCCAGGCTCTGAGCTAGCTGTCAGCACAAAGCCCGATGCAGGGCTCGAACCCATGAACCATGAGATCATGACCTGAGCCGAAGCCGGATGCTTAACCGACTGAGCCTCCCAGGCGCCCCTATCTCACTGTGGTTTTGATTAGCATCTGTCATAATTAGTGATGCAGAACACTTTTCTCACATGTTTGTTGGCTATGTGTAGGTTGTCTTTAGAAAAATGTCTATTCAGTTCCTCTACCTATTTTTAATTGGATTATTTATTTTTCTATGTTGAGTTGTATGAGATAGAAAAAATATTGCTAAGGTCAATGCCTAAGAGTATATCACCTATTTTCTTTCAGGATTTTTATGGTTTCAGGTCTTACATTTAGATCTTTAACATATTTTGAGTTTATTTTTGTGTATAATGTAAGAAAGTAGTCCAGGTTCATTCTTTTGCCTGTAGGTGTCCAGTTTTCCCAACACCATTTATTGAAGAGACTATATTTTCTCCTATAGTATATTCTTGCCTTCTTTATCATAGATTAATTGATCAATCAAACGTGGATTTATTCCTGGACTTTCCATTCCATTGCATATATACATATACATACAACAAATACATTTATTTGTTGATGGAAACTTGGGCTGCTTCCATATCTTGGCTTTTGTAAATAATGTTGCTATAAACATAGGGGTGCACTGTATCCCTTTGTATCAAAGTTTTTGTGGTTGTGTGTGTGTGTGTGTGTGTGTGTGTGTGTGTGTACTTAGTAGTGTGACTGCTAGATTGTAGGGTTGTTTTATTTTTACTGTTTTTTTGCAGTGGGTGCACCAGTTTGCATTTCTACCAACAGTGTATTTGACCAATACTTGTTGTTGCTGGTGGGTTGTTTTTTTTTTAAGATTTTGTTTTTAAGTAATCTCAATGCCCAACATGGGGCTTGGAGTTATAAACCCAAGATCAAGAATCACATGCTTTACTGACTGAGCCAGTCAGGTGCTGCCATTTCTGGACATTTTGATATTAGCCATCCTGACAGGTGTGAGGTCTCATCATATCTCATTGTGCCTCATTGTAGTTTTGCTTTCATTTCCCTGATGAGGAGTGAGGTTGAAATTTTTTCATATGTCTGTTGGCTATCTGTATGTTCTCTTTAGAGAAATGTCTGTTCATGTCTTCTGACATTTTTTGTTAGATTTTTAATTAGATTACTTGTTTCTTGGGCGTTAAATTGTATCACTTCCTTATATATTTTGGAGACTATTCTTTATAAGATAGGTTATTTACAAATATCTTCTCTTATTCTGTAGGTTCCCTTTTAATTTTGTTTCATTTGTAGTGCCATAGTTTTAATTTTGATGTAGTTCCAATAGATTATTTTTCCTTTCATTTCCCTTGCCTCAGGAGACATATGTAGAAAAAAAGTGGCTATGACTGAAGTCACAGACATTACTGCCTATGCTCTCTTTTAGGATTCTTATAGTTTCAGGTCTCACATTTAGATATTTAATCCATTTTGGGCTTACAATTGTTTTGGTGAAAGAACTGGTCTAGTTTCATTCTTTTGCATGTAGCTGACCAGTTTACCCAAAACCATTGTTGAAGAGACTGTCTTTTACCCTTTGCATATTATTTCCTGGTTTGTTGAAGATTAATTAACCATACAATTGTGGGTTTGTTTCTGGGGTTTTATTCTGTTACAAATGGAATGGTTTTCTTAATTTCTCTTTCTATGTTTGCATTAGTGATGTATAGATACACAACAGATTTCTTTATATTGATGTTGCATACTGAAACCTTACTAAATTTATTTATTACTGCTAATAGCTTTTCTTGTGGAGTCTAGGGTTTTCTAAATATAGTATCACACCAGACTGAAGAATTTAGCTTTTTTTTCTTCCTTACCAATTTTGATGCCTTTTATTTCTTTCACCCTCCCTCTCTTTTTTTGTCTGATTTTTGTGTCCAGGGTTTCTGTTACTGTATTGAATAAAGGCAGTGAGGGTGGGCATTTTTGTCTTGTTCCTGATTTTAGTTTTCATATTTTCAGCATTGACAATAAAGTTCACTGTAAGTTTGTCATATATGGCCTTTATTAGGTTGAGGTTCCTTCTGTATTCTTTTTGTTGTGACTTATTTTCATGAATAGTTGTTAAATTTTATAAGCTGCTTTTTCTGCATCTAATGAGATTATATTGTTTTCATATTTCATTTTGTTAATGTGACATATTATGTTGCTCTACTTGTGGATGTTAAATTATTTGTGCATCCCTGGAATAGATTCCATCCATTCAGGGTGAATGATCTTTTCATGTATTATTGAATTCAGTTTGCCAATATTTGGTTGAGGATTTTTAAGTCTATTTTTGTCAGGGATATTGGTCTCTAATTTTTTGTGTGTTGTCTTTGTGTGGTTTTGGTATCAGGATAATGTTGTCTTTATAAAATAAATGTGGAAGTATTCCTTCTATTTTTGGAATATTTTGAAAAGAATAAATGTACAAAGCCACCGTTTCATATTTATTTTCTGTGTAGGTGATCTGTCCATTAGTGTAAGTGGGAATTAAAGTCTCCTATTACTAGTATATTACTGTGAATTTCTCTCTTTCTATCCACTTCATGTATTTAGGTGCTTCTATGGTGAGTGCAAAAATATTTATAATTGTTATATCCTATTTTGGGGTTGATCTGTTTATGTATTATTGTTTACTAACCTTGTCTCTTACTACAGTCTTTATTTTAAAGTATATTTTGTCAGGTATAAATATTGTTAACCCAGGTATTTTTGTTTGTTTATTTGTTTGTTTTGCCACCAGTTGCATGGAAAATCTTCCATCCTTGCGCTTTTAGTCTGTATGCCCCTAGGTCTGAAGTATTGAATCTCTTTTAGGCAGAATGTAGATGGGTCCTGTTTTTTTTATCCTTTCTGTCATCCTATGTCCTTTTTTTTCTTTAAATTTTTAAATGTTTATTTATTTTTGAAGAAGAGAGAGACAGAATGTAAGCAGGGGAGGGGCAGAGAGAGAGGGAGACACAGAATCAGAAGCAGGCTCCAGACTCTGAGCTGTCACTACAGAGCCCCATGCAAGGCTAGCAGCCATGAACCGCGAGATCATGACCTGAGCAAAAGTTGGACACTTAACTGACTGAACCACCCGGGTGCCCCCATCTTACATTCTTTTGACTGGAGCATTTAATGTTCTTACATTTAAAGTAATTATTCATTTGGTGAAGAAGGACAGATATCATACGTTTGCACTTATAGGTCTAACAAAGGAAACCTAACAGAGGACCATAGGGAGGAGAAGTGGAAAAGAAAGTTGGGGAGAGAGAGGGGCACAAATCATGAGAGACTATTGAATACTGAAAATGAACCGAGGGCTGAAGGGGAGGGGGAGGGTGGAAGAGAGGTGGTGGTAATGGAGGAGGGCATTTGTGGGGAAGAGCCATGGGTGTTTTATGGAAACCAATTTGACAATAAACTATTAAAAATAATAAATAAAATCTGTAACAGCTGGAATATAAAAAAATAAACTCTTTATCAGAAAAAAATAAATAAAATAAAGTAATTATTCATTTGGGACACCTGGGTGGCTCAGTTGTTAGAGCATCCCACTCAATTTCAGCTCAGGTTATGATCACAGGGTCATGGGATCAAATCCCACTTTGGGCTCCATGCTCAAAATGGAGCCTGCATAAGATTATCTCTCTCTCTCCCTCTGCACCTCTCCCCTGCTTGTGCTCTCTGTCTCTCTAAAATAAAAATAAGTAAATAAATAAATAGGTATCTAATTATATCCAATTTGTTAATTACCTTCTTGTTGCTTCTATAGTTCTCTTTTCCTTTCTCCTTCTCTTGCTCTCTTTCCTTATGACTTGACTCTCTTTTGCATTATGCTTGGATTTCTTTCTCTTTAGTTTTGTGTATTAATTACAGGTGTTTGGTTTGTGGTTACCATGAGGTTCATATATAACATTTTGTGTATATAGCAATCTGTATTGTTGAGGGTCACTTAAGTTTAAACACACTCTAAAAGCATATTTTACTAGTACCACCATATTTTATGTATATAATGTCATATTTTACATTTAAAACCTTTTGTGTATTCCTTGACTAACTTTTTAGATAGAATTAATTTTACTACTTTCATCTGTTAATCTTTATACTAGCTTTATATGTAATTGATCTACTCCTTTTACTTTATGTTTGCTTGTACCTGTGAAATTTTTCAGTTCCATAATTTTCTTCTTATTATGGCCCCCTCCTCTTCTTTCACTTAAAGAAGTCTCTTTAACATTTTTTGGAAGGCTGGTTTGTGGTGATGAACACCTGTAACTTTTGTTTGTCTGAGGAACTGTTTATCTCTCCTTTAATTCTGAATAATAACCCTGATGAGTAAGGTATTATTGGTTGTAATTTTCTTCATCTCAGCATTTTAAGTATACAATGACATTCCCTCTGACCTGCAAAATTTTCACTGAAAACTCAGCTAATAGCCTTATTTGTAATTTTTTTTATCTGTAACTGTTTGCTTTTCTCTTGTGGCTTTTAAAATTCTCCACTTTGGGGCACCTGGGTGGCTCAGTTGGTGAAGCATCTGACTTTGACTCAGGTCATGTCTTGTAGTCTGTGAGTTGAAACCCCATGTGAGGCTCTTTGTTAACAGTTCAGAGCTTGGAGACTTCTTTAGATTCTGTGTCTCTCTTTCTCTTTCTGGCCTTCCCCCACTCATGCTGTCTCTCTCATTTCTCAAAAATGAATAAACATATAAAATAAACTTTTAAAAAATCCTTAATAAGATTCTCCATTTAAAATTTTTGACATTGCAATTATTATGTATCTTGATGTGGAACTCCTTGGATTCATCATGTGTGGGGCTCTATATGATCCTTAGATCTGGATGTCTATTTTGTTCTCCAGGTTAGGGAAATTTTCACCTATTTTTAATTCAAGTACATTTTCTGCCACTTCTTCTCACTCTTCTCCTTCTGGGACCCCTATAATGCAAATATTAGTACACTGATGTTGTCCCTGAGGTCCCTTAATCTATCCTAATTTTTATTTACTTTTCTTTTTGCTGTGCTTGGTTGCTGTTCACTACTATCTCCTAGGTTGCTCATTTTTTTCTTCTGCATCCTCTACTCTGAAGTTTATTCCTTCTAGTCTATTTTTTAGTTCAATTAATTTTTTTTAGCTCAGACTGATTCTTTTTAATATTTTCTATATCTTTGTTAAAGTTCTCACTGAGTTCATCGATTCTTCTTTCAAGTCTGTTAAGAATCTTTGTAACCATTTTGAATTCTTTTTTAGGCAGATTACCTATCTTCATTTTGTTTAGCTCTTTTTCTATAAAATTGTCTTGTTCTTTCATTTGGAACATACTCCTTAGTCTCCTCATTTTGTCTAACTCTGTATTTCTATGTATTAGATAAGTCAACTATGTCTCCTGTCTTGAAAATAGAGGCCTTATGTGAAAGCCATCCTGTGACATTCAGTAGGACAATTCCTCATGGTCACTAGAACCAGGCACTCCAGGATGTTTCCTCTATGGGCTGCATTTTCCCTCCTGCCGGGGCTTGGCTAAAACTGCTGGAGGTAAGCTGGTGATCAGGGCTGGTCCCATATGCACCTACTTGAGATGCCTAGCTGTAGCTACTGGTGGGTGAAGCTAACTAACCCTTTTTCTGAGGCAGGAGCTACTCTGTAGGGGGCATTTGTCCCAGTCGGACCTGCCTGACAGATGTGACAAGGTAGTAGTTTCTTTAGGAGGATGCTAGACATGACATGCTAGTGGTGTCAGGAGAAGGCACCGCCTTGGAAGGGTACCTCATAGGACAAGTGCATGAGGTGGAGTGTATCTGTAAGGGAACATGAAGGATGGATATAGTGGTGCTAGCAGCAAGATATATGGAGGATATCAGAACTGGCTTCTGAAAATAACCGTTGTTTCTTGCTGAGGCTTAGACCAAGTAATAATGGGTACTGGCCTTTTAAGAATTAAGTCCCACTGTTTTTCAAAGCCAGATGTTATGGAGCTCATCTTCTTGTGCATGTCCCCAGGACCAGAGTGGATCCTGATTGGGTCTTAATCCCCTTTCTCCTCCACACTTGCATTGTCCCTCCAGTCTGTGGGCTTCCATGCCCAGGGTTTGACTCTCCATCTTTATCTCTTTCTCTCCTATCCTTCTTTTTGTGTCCTTATCTTTATGTTTTTAACTGTAGAAAATATGTTCTAGTCTTTTTGGTCATTTTCATTGAGTTGTATTATATGTAATTTTTGTCTTCGTGTGTCCATGGGAGGAGGTGAGTTCAGGGTCTTCCTATCTGCTGCCTTCACTGTATCTATGTCTGACATTTTTTATAATTACTAGAAAAATTCCATCATCAAATTATTCAATTTTATTTAAAAATTTTCAGAAACTATTGATAACAACTCCTTTTTAAAAATAATATCAAAGGACATAAGATTACTCCTTTCCAATGTTTACCCATTTGTTAATTAATTTCTGCTCATTAGCTAAAATATGTAATTTTCCTAGAATTGTTGATTCCATAGAAACCCAGTTCAATACTGATTGTAAAAGAGATTTGAGGTGGTATTTTCATCAGTGGCACCACAATGCTTATGCGTTGAGTCTCAGAGAATGTGCAAGTAACCATAAACTATAATTTTGGCAATTCATGTGATTATATTTTGAGAGATGGGATGATTCAGTATTTGTTTTTCTATTCCCTTCCTAAGGCTCTTTTTAAAGTTAACTGTTTGATCTTGCTTAGTGTGACTAACCAATTCTTTGCATATATTGAAATATTATTTTAGATTTATTTAGGAACATATGAAACACAACACTTGCCATCACAAGGAGAGTGCCATTTTCTTTCCTTTATATGACTATAAAATTCTTTGGGCCCTAGAATCTTTAAATTCTAAAGACTAGGACAATACTTGAAATATATACTTATTGGAAGAGTGAAAACAAGGTAAAGTCATATATATGTTACAATTGAATGTTAATGACTAGCCATGTGTCTTTTAAAAGTCTTTACAATATTTGGGATTCTCATTACTGTGTTAATGGCAAGTGTCAAAGTATAGATTTTGTTACTTTGGGTCAATACATCGAAATTTATCACCCATTAACATATTAATTTGAATTAGTTGATCTCTTTCTAGAATGCAGAGGGAATATGACAAGACCAGTTTGACTTAGTGGGAAGGAAAGGTTCCCAAACATATCATGATAGAGAAAGAAATAAAGCTTAATAGAATCTCGTAATTGAAGATCCTAGAAAATTAGCAGCTTATAGGAAATGAGTAAAGTGAATACAGATGGGGGCTTGAGATACATTGATGAAAAATATTGTATAATTTTACACAGTATTCTCACAGTTTTATGTGTCCACCAAAAGAGTAAATGTAGGGAACTAACAAACTATATGTATCCAGGTAGAAGTAGGCAGAATGATGTTGGATAATCACTGTGGAATGAGAAAGATGAGTTGAAGCTAAAGATCAAATTAGCCAGTAGGAAAACAATACTATGCAAAATTTTCTTTCATAGTTTGAGTAATCAATGCATTTTATGATTGGGTTTTAAAGACCAGTACGAAGGGCGCCTGGGTGGCTCAGTTGGTTGAGCGTCCAGCTTTGGCTCAGGTCATGATCTCACAGTTCATGGATTCGAGCCCCGTGTCAGGCTCTGTGCTGACAGCTAGCTCAGAGCCTGGAGCCTGTCTTCAGATTCTGTGTCTCCCTCTCTCTGACCTTCCCCTGCTCATGCTGTCTCTCTGTCTCTCCCTCTCTCAAAATAAATAAATAAATAAAAATTTAAAAAATAATAAAATAAAGATTGGCTACAGATTTATCGTAGAATGCTTCCAACCATATCTTTCCACTAAACATAATCATTTTAGCAGATACTACCAGTTCATACCAATCTAAACTTGGTTTGCATATGGATGGAGTAGGACTTCAGCAGAGCTACCTGGAGACTTTGTTAAAGCATATTTTGATGGTCCCCGTGGTCAGAGTTTCTGAATTTGTAGATCTTAGGATGGGGCCCAAGAAACTGAACTTCAACAAATTTCCAGGTGGTGCTGCTATTCTGATAAACCACAGATGCAAATTTTCCAAACTCAGCGCAAACTATTAGTATGAGAACCAGTGTAGATAATTTTATAGTTTATATAAATTGAGAAACTCTGGCTTGTTTTTTCTTGCTGTTCGTATTGATATTTTGATCTTGAGAATTGAGTTTCCAAATTAAATTATTTGTATGCTATAGTCCAACTACTCTCTATTTTCTTTTGTTATGTGCATTTAAGGAAAAGCTGAATAATACGAGTTTTGAACAAAACTGGTTCAAATACATATCTATTATGGTCCATATGAAATTCTAATAGGATGAGTTGACTTTAGAAGCTTCTGATGATCACAATGGAATAAAAAAGTCAGAATCAATCCATGGTTCCCTATTGTTCTTTGAGACATTTTCTGGATCAGCGACCACATAGAGGGCATTACTTTTAAAATGGGAAAGCTGCCATCGACAAAATGGATCACAATAGCTCCACAGGAGAAGGTATCATTGGCCATGTCAATGATCCATACAATAAAATTCTGTGGCTTATTGTGGCAGTGAACTAAAGTGAGTGATTATTCATATATCTAAAGCCTTTGAAATCATATGTATTCTTTTTCTTTTAAATCGAGGAGGAAGAGAAATTAATCATCAAAACAGCACATTGAAACTGTAAATTAAACTGCTCTAGAAACAAGTTTAATCATCATTTAGAATTCTAATGTATTTAAAGGTGTAGATTATAGTCTGTTTATTTATGATAGTTATGAGCAAAATATGCTATGAACATTCTTAAGCTTATGAGCTTAAAATCAGGTGGAGAAACTACAACATAGTCTTATCTAATATCCCCTGGAGCCATTGTCAAGAACACAGACACCAGGTTAGCTAGACCACTGGTCTAACCCTCCTGATATTGTACAGCTATTCAAGAAAACATTTTATGAGTAGTGCAAGTATTCAAAATAACCTTCATTTGTAATTATATAACTTTAAATAATTTTAAAAGTATATTCACATGCATGATCCCTTATAACATGTGAGGTAGGCAGAGCAATCCATGACTAAACTAAATCTCACTTTCTGAAATAATAGGAATTTGTAACCTAAATCCTATAAAGCTGATCACCAGGACTCAATGCAAAAATAAAGTATTTTGAGCAGTTGTAGCATTTTAAGTCTTCCACCTCTCCTAACAATTTGGTATTATCATGACAGTGAAGGACCATTAATAGCAGCCTCAGCCCTTCCCACTTCACCAGAACCACTTTATGTTCCTCTGATAGCTGTTTTCAACATAGTCCATTGTTGCTCATAAAAAAGTCAGGACTGTAAGCCACAATACCTAGCCTCTTGTTCTGGCCCTTGTGCCTGGTTCCTGTCAGTTATTCATTTGAACATGCATTTTCTCATCCAGGTTGGAAATATTTATATTGGAGAATAAGTTGTAAATGATAAGTACATCAACAGTGAATTAATGCAAAGTGTAAGAAGTTTACCCCAACACCTATATGCCAGATATCGTGAAGTTTGACAGGGATAAAAGAATGAAAAGATTCATTGCCTAGCTTCAAGGAACATATTACCTGGCATTGGGAAAGACATAAAAAGCAAATACTACATATGGGATTATAACCACAATGGAAATATATAGTAAGAACAATTGAAGTTTAAGCGAATGAGAATATGTATTAGGTTTTCATGCACTAGATGAGACTGGGAATTCAGAGAAAATGAAGTGTACATTTTTCAGGATAAATGTAAGGCATTTCATGACTGTCCTGTAATGTGATTATTTCATAATACCCATGATATAACCAGCTTTATCAAACTTTTGTATTTATTAACTGTTCTGTATATTGATTTGCTAAATGTATTTTAAATATCTCCTCAAAATCCAGAGTTTCATCCATAAAACTGCTTTAAAAAATCTAAAGTGAAATACAAACATAAGAAATGAATATCTATATCTATACCATAATCACCTACATTATTATACATAGTACTTTGATTTTTCTCCAAAATGGTGATTTTTTTTTGATACAACTAAAATGTATTATTTACTTAGTATGGACCCACATTGTCCTAAGTTATATTATGGCATACCCTTTTACAGATAAGGCAACTGAGTTCAGGGATCTAAGTGACTTGCTCAGAGTCATGCTTCTAAAAAGTTTTAGAGTTTGCTTAATATCAAAAAGCAAAGATTGGTATAGCTTTATAAATTTTGAGAGTTAAGACTTCCAGCTTTGTTCCTTTTAAAAATTATTTTGGCTATTCAAGTCTTTTGCATTTTCTTATAAATTGAAGTATCAAGGTCTTTTTCATTTCCCTATACATTTTTAGAATATCTTGCCAATTTGTAAAAAAGCAAAAAGTGACTTGGGATTGTGATTTCTATAACATTTGAATTTTAGATTCAAATCCCATTGATTAACTTGGGGATTATTTATATATTAATCATATTTAATCTTCTAATCAATAAACACAGTACGTTTCTTCATTTATTATTTTCAGTGTCACTGATACCCATATATTTTGTTTAAATATGTGCATATGAATTTTTATTTTTGATAATATTTTATTTATTTTTAGATAGAAAAATATTTCTTTTAACTGTTAGCTGACAGCATATTTAAATATGCAGTGTTGTATATTAATATTTTTAATTTTATTTATTTGCTCTCTGTATATTTCTTCTATAAAATGTTTTTTGAATGAGAGAGAGAAAGAGTGTAAGCAGAGGAGGGGTAGAGAGAGGCAGACAGAATCTCAAGCAGGCTCCATGCTGTTAGCACAGAGCCCGACATTGGGCTCAAACTCATGACCTGTGAGATCATGACCTGAGCTGAAAACTAAAATCTAGAGTCGTATTTGTAACTGACTCAGCCACCCAGGCACCCTCAGTTCTTTGTGTATTTCTTAAGTGTTTTCAGTAGAACACCATTTCTTCTGTAAATAGAATAGCTTTACACATTCCATTTGATCTTCATGCCTTTGTGTCTTTTTCTACTACCTAGCCTTATTGAAATGATTAATGTCTTGACTATCATATAAAATAGAAGTGGTGAGAGTAAACACCGTTGATTTGCTCTCAAATGAAGGGAGAAAGTTTTTAATAGTAAACCTTTAAGTATGATGTATGTAGGCTTTTTAAAAAAATATAAATGCCATCTAAGAGATTGAGGATATTTACTTGTATCCTTGGTTTGCTGAAAGATTTTGTTGCAAATGAGTATTAAATTTTGTCAAATGAATTTTCTACATTTACTGAATAAATCATATAAATGTTCTCTTTATTTCATTATTATGATGAATGATGTTGATTGCTATCCTAATGACAAATCAGTTTTGAAATCTTAGGGTAAACTTACGTGGTCAATATATTACCTTTTTAAATATACTGCTGGATTTAATTTGCAAATATGTTATTAAGGGAGCTTGCACTATTGTTCATAGTGGATGTTACTCTTCAATGTTCTTTTCTTTTCTTTCTTGGAAAACGCTTTGTTACTATACATGCTCCATTTAAAATAATTAAACTGTAGAGAACAAACTGAGGGTTAATGGAGGGAAGTGGGTGGGAAACTGAGGGTTAATGGAGGGAAGTGGGTGGGGGATGGGCTAGATGGTTGATGGATATTACTAAGGAGGGCACTTGTGATGTGCACAGGGTGTAATATGTAAGTAATGAATCACTAAATTCTAGTGAGAATTGGTTTAGTGAGACCAATTTTACTATATGTGTTAGCTAACTAAATTTAAATAAAAATTTGAATTAAGAAAAGAAGAAAAAAGAGAGTGCCTTCCTGGTATTATAGTTAAAAAATGTAATATTGAACTTGAATTCTTCATTAAATATAGAATATAATTTACCTATGAAACCACTTAGGCCTGGAGCTTTTTCTCTCACAAGTGTTTTGACCACAAATCTATATATTTTTTAAAGAGCTGATCAAATTTTCTGTTTACCTGTCAGTTTTGGTAACTTGTATGTTAAGAAGTGTTTCTATTTCTTCAAAGCTGTCTATTTTTTTTTTTATTAAATAACTAGGTACTCATCAGTAACAGCCATGCCAAGTTGACAAATGAAACTAATCAGCTTTTTTGCCATGTGTCAAGAAGTATTTCAGATCTTGCAGATAGAGCAGCAAACAAAACAGATGAAAAAAAATCCATGACCCATGTAGCTTATATTATACCGAAGGAAGAAAGACAATAAACAAGTAAAATATGTCATGTTGTTGGTAATAAGTGCTGTAGTTAATTAAATCTCATTAAAAAGAGATAGGGAGCAATTTCAAATAGGATAGTTTGGGAATGCAATATTTAAATCATGACTTAAAGAAAGTGAAAGATCTATAAGAATATCAGATAGAAAAGTATTTCAGGCAAAGAGAATAATGAGGGCAAAGTCTATGAGTCAAAAGCCTGCCTATGTGTTAAAAAATGGCAAAATTGCCAATGTAGTTGGAGGAAGCAAAATAAGATTAAGAGACACCATCAGAAAGCTACCTGTGTTGAAGGTCATGTAGGAATATTTATTTCATTCTGGATAATTGGGTAACCAATAGAGTGTTCCAAACAAAGGACTTTTACCTCTGTTCTAAGTTGATTCAACTGCCAACTATATTGAAAACATACTGTGAAAAGTGAGATAAGTTGTTTGTGTGGAGAAGATAAGAAATTTTAAATTGCTATTACAATAATTCAAGCAAAAGTGATGGTGATGTGGACCAGAGTAATAACAGTAGAGGTGATGTGATGTCATTAGTTTCTAGAGTTTACATCTTTGACTCCTGGTATAGTATCTTGTACTGGTCACTAGGACAGAACAAAATTTCCTATATCCTGACCAGTAGCCTGTATCTGCCATATTTATCTTGTCTAACACAAAGAAGCCATGAAGTTGTTAATTTCAGTAAGATCATTAACCAACATCACTTATAAGCATACCACATATCTGAAAACAGTAGACTTTTAGAATATATCTAATTAAATATATGTAATGCTAATTAGCATTTGTCCTATTGTACTTGGCTCAGAAAGATCAAACAAACTACCCATGGCTAAAAAAAATTTACACAAAGGCAAATAGAATATTGTAAAGAAACCACATGTATTTACCAACAATTTCAACTATTATCACATTATTATTATTATTACTATTATTATTATTATTATTGGCATAATTATCCTGTTTCACTCCATCTACACTCACTTCCTAACACACTGCCTATGCAATATGGACACAGAATTTTTTTTCTCCTAATATGAATCTTTTCGTGTTTCCTTATGAGTAGATTTGAGTTATGTTAAGTGTTATGTACTTTAACAGGAATAGCACAGAAGCGATATTGTGTTTTATTGCATACAGGCTGAACATAATTTAGCTGTGTCCCATTATAGGTGATGTTAGTTTCAATTACTTGATGAAATGTTGCCTCATTGGTGTTCTCACCACATTTCCCTTTATATTTAACATTTTGTTGACAGATACTTTAAGAGCATGTGAACATCTTACTAGAATCAGTTACTATTATGGTTGCTAGATTGTGACCTTCCAATTTCTTTTTTGGCATTAAACCCTGAGAAACAGCTTCCTTCTTTCCTTGCTTATTTATTCATCTATTTAATAAATGTATTAATTACTATCTTATTCTCTAAGGTACAATCTGTTGTTATCATTATTTGTTTTGATATTCAAATATCTAGTACTTTCCTTGCCTCAGCCCTTGAATCATCCTTTTATTTAAGGAGTCCTGATTCTTTTTAATGGAGAATGATATTCTGAAAGCAAAACCAGGAATTAGAAATGTATATATACACCTAAAATCAGCATTTATATATTTAATTGTTTCTATGTCTATCATTATATATTGGAAACTGTGAATTCACACTGATATTCCTAACTCTAAGTTAACAACAAAGTGTCCATTTTTAGTTTCTCCGTTTTCCGTTTTTGTAGCTTCCTTCTTCTGTAGTGAGAAAAATGTCTTCAGTATACTTACTATTGACGCAGCTGCCTATTTGTATCAATCCCTGTTCCCCAGTGGATCACTGCTGTAGGCTATGCGTCCTGTGTGGATTCCACTGAGCTATTTCCACTCCTCTCAGCTACCAGTGCTGCAATCACTTGTCTAGTCATTGCTGGGCTGCTAGGCTACTATCTTCTTGAGATTCTAGTTCCAACCCTTCCACACTTTCCCCAGTTATCTTCTTGCTCAGGGTTTTGGTCTGAATTTTCAAAAAAGAAAGAAAAGAAATGAAGAAAACTTTGTTTCTGTTCTTTAACTTGGCTCTTTGGATTCCTTTTTATTTTAATTTTTAATGTTTATTTATTGAGAGAAAGAGAGATTGAGAGAGAAAGAGAGAGAGAGAGAGAGAGAAACACAGAATCCGAAGCAGCCTCCAGGCTCCGAGCTGCCAGCACAGAACCTGACATGGGACTTGAACCCAAAAACTGCAAGATCATGACCTGAGCGGAAGTTGGACGCTTAATTGACTGAGCCACCCAGGCACCCCTAGACTCCTTTTTGAAAGTATGTCACATTATGCTAGAGTGTCCCCTAAAAATATTAAAATGTGATAACCATTTCACTAAACTGTTCCATCAAGGATTTCTGCTTTCATTTCTTTTCACCAGATATCTACACACACACACACACACACACACACACACACACACACACACACACACGCGGATGCTATTACATGCATTTTCCACAAGAAAGAGCAGTTGTCTGGGAATATACATCAAGCAATAATCAAGTTAACAATAAGTAGACTATCATGGGTCCAAGTCGTTTGTAAATGTGTTTCTGTGGCATATACAACAATCCCACAGCTGCCTATTTAAACTAAAATTACAAAAAAGTCCTAAAGCCTTGATGGCTTTTCTATGTGATCCTACATAGTCATCATACTCTTTAACAAATTTTTATTGATCAAATGAGTGTATTTACAACACGAAAAGAAAAAATATTTATATAGTAATATAAATTGACTCATTACTATATGTTCAGAATCAGAAACTTTATCCATAATAGTGTATTGTATTTTTATTGGGCTTAGATAGAAGATGTGGTTTATATATACAATGGAATGCTACTTGGCAACGAGAAAAAACAAAATCTGGACATTTGCAACAACATGAATGGAGCTGGAGGGTATTATGCTAAGTGAGATAAGTCAGTCAGAGAAAGACAGATACCATATGTTTTCACTCATATGTGGATCAGGAGAAACTTAACAGAAGACCATTGAGAAGGGGAAGGAGGAAAAAAAAGAGAGGGAGGGAGGCAAACCATAAGAGACTCTTAAATACTGAGAACAAACTGAGGGTTGATAGGGTGTAGGGGAGAGGGGGAAAGTGGGTGATGGGCATTGGGGAGGGTACTTTTTGGGATGAGAATTCGGTGTTGTATGAAAATAAATTTGACAATAAATTATTAAAAAAATAAAACTGCATCAGTTTGTGGCTTCTGGTATTCTCCTGATCATGTTCATCTCTTCTTCCATTGATCACTTAAAAATAATTTTATAATAATGTGTTTAGGGTTTGTCTAAAGAGCATTCACAATTTTTTTTCTCAGCTATTAGTCTCAAAGATAATTTAGGTCAAATATTTGTGTGGAGTTTTTTGTTTATTTTCATAGGTGGAAAAAAACACAGCTATGTCATATTCTATGTAAAGTCCCATGAAAGCCAAAGAACAGTTCAACTGAATAGTCTGTACTCAGGAGTTACCCTTTCCTGTTTTTCATGTATTCTGTATGACATCACCTAACCCCACACATTCCCTGTAGCTGCTTTTACTAAAGTTGCAGATTAACAGTCTGATTTAATACCTATTGGACTCAGCTTGTTTTCATGTTGCTCAAATAGTCTTAGGTGTACAAACCTACGAGCCTGAATTTTCTTTGTGTTGCTCTTTATCACACTCTTCTATGGTTACTCACCTCTGACACTTCTTTTATGTTTTCCTATATAATTACTAAATGCTGTAGTTCCATAGGCTTCTATTTTTGTCCTTGGCTTCTTACTCCCCATGTTTCTTGTGAGTGCCTTCATCTACTAACAGAGCATCTGATACTATGTATATGCTGGAATGTTTGTACTCAGGATTACACAATTATATCCAAAGTCTTATTGAATATATTTAATGGGATGTAAGTTTCTTGAGGGCTAAAACTGTTTAATTTTCCTTTTTGTTTTTAGTGCAAATCAGAGTGCACACATAGTAAATTTTTATTTATTAACAACATCTGTCATAAACAATTAAAGTTGTCTTTTCCAAGAACCTAGTCAACTTCCAGTATTACCTACTTTCCTAAGTCAAAAAGACCAGATCCAAAAATATAATGGTTGCTATGATATAATGATTGACTTCTCCCATTCTGTTAGTGTCCAAAACCCATGGACAGATCCATCATTGCCTCTTTATCTTCATTGGTTTGCAGATACTGAACCAGTCCTGTCCACCAGAAATAAATTATAGTTGATTGTGGTGAATAATTCTTTTAATGCATTGTTGGATTTGGTTTGCTAGTATCTTGTTGGGAATTTTTGCATCCGTGTTCATCAGGGAAATTGGCCCATAGTTCTACTTTTAGTGGAGTCTTTGTCTGGTTCTAGAATCAAGGTAATGATGGCCTTGTAGAATAAGTTTGGGAGTGCTCCTTCCATTTCTATTTTTTGCAACAGCTTCATTGTATTTCTGTGGTTGATTGTGATCTCTTCTCTTTCATTCTTGATTTTATTTATTTGGGTTCTTTCCTGTTTCTTTTTGATTGATCAAATCTTGGCCAGGGAGTTAGCAGTTTTGTTAATTCTTTCCAAAAACCAGCTCCTGGTTTCATTGATCTCTTCTACTGTTTTTTTTAAATTTCAATATTATTGATTTTTCCTTTAATCTTTTATTTCCCCTGTACTGCTGATTTTTGGCTTTATTTTCTGTTCTTTCCTCAGCTCCTTTAGGTGTAAGCATAGGTTGTGTATCTGAGACCTTTCTTCCTTTTTTTTAGGAAGGGAAGGATAAACTTCCCTCTTATGGTCATTTTTGCTGTATCCCAGAGGTACAGCATGGATTCTCGAATGCTCATTTTCATTGACTTCTATGTAATTTTAATATCCTCTTTAATCTCTCGGTTAACTTATTAATTCTTTAATTAGAGAGTTTTTAATCTCCAAGTATTCATGTCCTTTCCAATATATTTTTTTTTGTGTGTGTGTGGTTGATTTCAAGTTTCAGAACTTTGTAGTCTGAAAATATCCATGGTATAGGTGGGTCTTGTTTTCTTATTTATTCTGATACTGAATGTCTTTTGATTGGAGCATTTAGTCCATTTATATTTAGAGTGATTAATAAAGGATATGAATTTAGCCATATTGTATTGCCTGTAGATTTGGTGTTTCTGGTGATGTTCATTGGTCATTTCCAGTCATTGTTGCTTTTGGTCTTTTTTGTTTTGTTTTGTCTTTTTTCCACTCAAAGAGTCTCCCTTAAAATTTCTTGTAGGGATCATTTCATGCTCATGAACTCCCTTAGATTTTGTTTGCCTGAGAAACACTTTATCTCTCCTAGTTTGAATGACAAACTTGCTGGGTAAAGAGTTCTTGGATGAATATTTTTCCTATATGCTGTCAGTCCTGTCGGGACTGTCATGTTTCTGTGGACAGATTCCATGTGAACCTGATCTGTCTTCCCTTATAAGGTTACGGACTTTCCCCCCTTGCTGCTTTCATATTTTTTCCCTCTTCTGTGTACTTTTTTATTTTGATTATGATATGCCTTTGTGATGGTCAATTTTTGTTGAATCTAATGGGAGTTCTTTGTGCTTCTTAGATTTTGATGTCTGTGTACTTCTCCACATTAGGAAAGTTTTCTGCTATAATTTGCTCACATAAGCCTTCTGCCTCTACTTTCCCACCAAAGCACCACTAGACACTGAACTCCATATCCTCAGATTCTGTGTTCCACTGTTTATAGAACCCTGCTGGTATTGAAACACTCTCCTTTCACTTTATCAATGGTTTAAGGAACGGATTTCTCGTTCAGTCCCTTGCAAGTGTTTTCACTCTTTCTCTTCCTTTCTCTCCAGCTACTTTCAGAGGGACTGCTTTTCTTGTACAATCTCTCTGTGTTACACTCTCATCCTTTCTTTCTCTCTCTGTCCCCTCTCTGCAAAAATGGCTCTCTATCCTCTGTGGCTTTTTTTCCCCCAGTTCACTTCTTTGCACCGTGCATGTGCCAAATTCTGTGACACAAGTTACAAAGATTGTAGTATTAATCCAGATCAATTTCCTAGGTGTTCAAAATGAGTGGATCAAGAAGATGTGGTATATATACACAATGGAGTACTACATGGCAATGAGAAATAATGACATATGGCCATTTGTAGGAAAGTGGATGGACCTTGAGGGTGTCATGCTAAGCGAAATAAGCCAGGCAGAGAAGGACAGAAACCATATGTTTGCACTCATAGGTCTAACAGGAAAACAGGAGAAGCCTAATGGAGGACCAGGGGGAGGGGAAGAGGGAAAGAGAGTTGGGGACAGAGAGGGACGCAAAACTTGAGAGACTGTTGAATGCTGAATATGAACTAAGGGTTGAAGGGAAAGAGGGAAGGGGGAAAAGAGGTGGTGGTGATGGAGGAGGGCACTTGTGGGGAAGAGCACTGGGTGTTGTATGGAAATCAATTTGACAATAAAATATTATGAAAAAAAATGGTTTGGTGCAGGTCTAGCTGTGTTTCAGGGATAGGACAAGCTCTGCCTCAAACTGCTCTGCCATCTTAACTCCTCTAAAACATATATTTTAAAGGACAAATATTTTAATAAAACTGTGAGAATAATAACATATTTATTGGCTTTAAATTATTTCAACATCTATAAAGAAGTTAATTCTTCAAAGAAAGAGATATTTTTTTTAGGAATTATTCCATAAATTTACAACAAAATTAAGCTTTGTGGGTAGGGGGTTGTGTTAAATGGGTGATGGGCATTAAGAGAGCCCCTGTTGTAAGGAGACTGGGTGTTACGTGTAAGTGATGAATCACTAAACTCCACTCTTGAAACTAATATTACACTATATACTAACTAAGTGGAATTTAAATAAAAACTTGAAACAAAAGTAAATAAAATTAAATTAAGCTTTTACATTGATTATAATAATTCCCATATGTTTAGTAGGAATAAAAGCTGTTATCTGTGATTTGAACTTCAGAACACTAACTTCATTAGTAATGAAATTCTTTCTAATAGCAAGAATTCCAGGATTTACACAATTTCTACTAAAGATTATTTTTCCATCCCTAATTGCTCTTTAGAGAATGCTATAAAAGTTCCATCCCAGTAGTGCATGTCCAGTACCACCGATTAGCAGGATTGGAAGTGTCTCACAATTTTGTGGGAGACCAGAGACACTGTTTTTACCACACTATCCTTATTGCATATGTTTCTTTTTTGAACTAATTTTGGAGAGTAAACCTCTTTTGTTCATGGGGTTATATCATCCATGACCTATTCATTTGAGTTGCTAATAGATCCTACTTGTAAGTGGTAGATAATGGATCCTTTAAACTTGGGTATTTTTTAAAAAAGTGTTCTTTATAGAGAGCTCTCAATTGTCTTATTACTATAATGACTAGTCTTGGAGACTCCATTGACAAAATAAAATCACAGAAATTAGACCTAGAAATAAATATTCACATCTAATATAAATTTCCTTTAATTCTAGCCTTATCTACTTGTTTTAACTTACCTTTCCTCATAAGATTTGCAGGACACTCTCAGACTTAATCTCTATATTCAGTGTGTATAGGTTGCTCATGTATGCTGAAAACCAAGAAATGAATTTATCAAAAGGACCTAAGAATGGCAGTGAGGTTTGCTTTGCTCCTTCCTCCCAGGGACTGATTATCTAATTCTGCCAGGTTTAGGCATTCCTATGCAATGTTCTTTGCAGGTGTATCCTAAAACCTTCACTGCGGAAGAATTCATGTCTCTTGGACAGCAACAAAATATTTTAAATGACACAGCCCTTTTACCTCTCCTTTGAAAAGATCTTACCAAATTTGGAGATTTAAAAGACTAATGACTATTCACAAACCCCTCTCACAGGAAACAGAACCAAAAATTTCTCAAGCTCTTCTACAAATGATCTACAAATGCCCAATATTCAGAAACTGAAAGAAGGCAAGGAAGCTTTTGTTAAAATGTTTTAAGCAGATTTTACAAAGATAAAAATCTTTTAATTGCAATTCTAGTTAAAAATCTCCCTAATATAAAGAAGCAAATTTAGTTAAAAGGCGGGTCAATCTCTTGATATTCAGGCTGTAATCTAGTTCACAGAATTAAAAACAACTGTTTGTCTTACAAAGCTCTGCAAAACCAGAAATGTGACTGTAGAAGCAAGTCAAAGCCCACCTATCTACCAATCGCAAACCTCTTCTATTTCTCTTAACTGTTTTTTGAGTAAATTTTAAACTCAATTATCCTGAATCTCAAGAACAAACAAACAATCAAAATTATTCTTTGTCTCCTTTGAAATTATAGAGCTTATGTCTTCAAAATGTAACATAGTCCACAATTGCCTAAAACTGAATAAATAAAAGGGAAAAAGAAGTTTTTAAAAATATATAAGCTTCTGGGATGCCTGGGTGGATCAGTGGGTTAATCATCTGACTTCAGCTCAGGTCATGATCTCAGTTTGTGAGTTCGAGCCCCATGTTGGGCTCTGTGCTGATAGTTCAAAGCCTGGAGCCTGCTTTGGATTCTGTGTCTCCCTCTCTTTGCTCTTCCCCTGCTCATGCTCTGCCTCTCTCTCCTTCAAAAACAAATAAACAAATAAAACTGTAAAAAGAAAAAATATACATCTCCTGCTAAATTGGCTTTTGTGTCCAACTTCTAGAACCTCTCATAATAGACAGATATGTACCAAATCTCTACTTTAGAGATAAAGTGTGGATACTTTCTTTGCCTCTGTGATGTTAATTTTCTAACTCCATTTTCTCTCTGACCTAAGAGTTATTCTGAAATATGTAGAATTAGACAGAATTTCAGGGGAAAGTTTTTCACAAAAACAAGAAAAAAAGAGGGAGTTTTTGGAAATGGGCCTTTAATGTACTTTCCACAAATAGAACAAAAGTTAGAAGACTGTTTGCATCTCATCTGTATTGCATGTCCCTATATAGGTATGTGATAATTTTTCTGCCACCAGATGGTATTGTTAAAACTCATTTGTAAAGAACTCTGTATAGTGGTTTGAAGGCAAATGCTTACAAGCCAAAATGTTTTTTCCTGTTCATGTGATCTTGGAAAATATTTGGCACTAAAGCTAATTTAAGGTGGTTTGTTTTAAACAAAATAAACCTGTCTTTAGTATAAAGCATTAAATGTAAGACTCATTTTACCTGTATTTAATGAAGGTCAAATAGGTGCTTGTCTCTGTTGTGAGTTTGTAAAGAAAAAATGTTTTGACTTGTTCATGAGGTTGTTAAAAACAAGTAGATTAAAAGGATGTAATTAGATTAAAAGTTTGAGAGGTAACTTTTGAGTGGCTTCCAAAATATTTGGTAATCTTACATTTTGGAGTTTTGCTGAACTAGATGATGAGTTGAGTTTGTTAAATATCTTTGTCATTTCAGAATAATATAAAATAATAAAACATTAAGTACTAAACATAGATTTGTCTACTTTTGTCTTATTACAGTGAAATTAAAGACAAGTATGGATCTGTTAGTAAATTAGGTTTGTGCTTTATTCTTAAAATAAATATTATTTTGAGAACAACAACAACAATAGCCAAATCAGTAAAATATTCAGGTGAACTTATTTTGAAAATATATTTCTTTTAAAAAACTTTTGAAGTTATATTCATTCATTTCTAGAGAGACAGAGAGAGGAGAGAGAGAGAGAGAGAGAGAGAGCGAGCGAGCGAGAGCGAGCATCTCAACCAGGCTCCACACTGTCAGCACAGAACCTGATGTGAGTTTTTAACCCACAAAATGTGAGATTGTGACCAAAGCCGAAACAAAGCAGTAGATGCTGAACCATCTGAGCCACGCAGGCGTCCCTCGAAAACATATTTTATTGCAACTTTCCATTTTGGATGATTTTTCACAAACAAAAGGTGGAAGGGTAGTATTGTCTTTATATTTTTATTCCATTTTAAATGGGATAACGAAAGAATTTGCCAGCTATTGGTGTAACTCTTTTTCCATTTACGATGTTTCCTCTATTTGTAAGGGTAACACATGTTCAAATAGGCTTAAGGAAGCAGATATCACATAAACACAGGAGATAATTATTCAGCAGAAAAGTCTGAAGAAAACCGATTATCTTAATTTTGTCTGTCTTCCTTGGTGTTCCTTAAGGCTTGCGGCATCAGCAGCAATGAATGAAACAGACTAGGAATTGCAGAACAGCTATTGTTTACATTCTGTGGTTCACAATATATTTACTTTTTTTTGTACTGTTTATTTATTTTGAGAGAGAGAGAGACAAAGCATGATCAGGGGAGGGGCCGAGAGAGAGAGAGAGACACAGAATCTGATGCAGGCTCCAGGTTCTCAGCTGTCAGCACAGAGCCTGACATGGGGCTTGAACCCACAAGTGAGATCATGACCTGAGCCAAAGCCAGACACTCAACTGACTGAGCCACCCAGGGGCCCCTTCATATTTACTTTTAAAAACAGAGATAACATGAGGCACTTTGATGGCTTGCATAGTTAAGCATCTGACTCTTGATCTTGGCTCAGGTCATAATCTTATAATTCGTGAGTTCAAGCTCTGTATACGGCTTTTTGCTAATGGCACAGAGTCTGTTTGGGATTCTCTCTCCCTCTCTCCCTCTGCCCTCCCTTGTTTGTCTTTCTCTTTCTCAAAAATAAATAAATAAATTTAAAATAAAATAAAAATATAAAATAAAAACAGAGATAATGCCATCTAAATTGAATACAGTTTCCTTAAAAAAATAAAAGAAAAGAAGTGTCTTTAAATTATAGATTCTACTGACTTTTGGGGAAACTAACATAAGGGAGAAAAATTCCATCTGACTAGAAGATAACAATTTTAAGCACTGGGTTGTGGAGCTTTTAACAATAGTTACAGGGGAAATTAAAAGTACTTACATATGGTAATATTTTTAATATAAAAGCTCTGTCATTTGAGCAAAATAAATGTGGGTGGTTCAATGGTAAAATGAATCTTAATCATTAAAGAAGTTGTTCTGAGATTAGAAGAAAATGAAATTTGTTATGATATTTAAAAATTACCTAATTTTTTATTTTTTCCATTTTATATTTGAATATTCTCCTGTATTCACTATCTTTAAATAACTACTGATGCCTACATAAACATTCACTGGGACAGTGTATGATACATGCTCACTCAAGGAGGGATGGGACCTACAGTTTAAGAAAACAAACTTTCCCCCACTCCCCAAAGGACGTTTTAATCTAAAGAATTGACTACATTTTCACATACCTAATCTGTACCCAGCCACAATAAGACATAAATAGCCTCCTTACTGTGAAGCTGATAAACACTGGAAAGAGCTCTGCATCAAGGTCAATGGTGTATACTCCTAACCACAAGAGGTAACTTTGGGTCTCAAAGTCATTCTGTCATGTACTGAACTATATGGTGTATAGCCCCACCTTAGAGTCATTTGCACTTAGGTTTGCATCTTAGTTCTGAGACTACCAGTTCTCAACAAGCAAACCTTGGTTTTTCTCATTTGCAAAATGGGGACAATAGTACATATCTCAAAGAGGTGTAGTAAAAATTAAATAAAATAATCGATAAAATACTTAGGATAATGGGTGACACATGACTAGACTATCTTAATTTATACTGGCTGTGAAACTATGTAATGTGGCAAATAATATATTTGGTATAACAATAGCCATATTTTCGAAACCCTAAGAATTATAGTGTGAGAAAATTGTCTCACAGTTTATTTCCTGTGTCACATTACTATATTTTCAAATTGTGCCAGCCAGAATTGCAAGCTGTCAGGCAGTGACTACAAATTTCTCCTCAAACTCAGGTCTATATAAGAAATTTACAAGACTGATCAACTGTTGTTTTAAAGACAGTAAAATTTTATGTGGTCATGTATACCTCATCTTTAGATTAATTTTTGTTTCTCTAGAATTCTCCACTTAGGATGCAATTATCTCATGAAGCCAAAAATAATCAATCATGGAACATTGGCTTATCACATGCTTTTAAGATTTCTTTTTATCATAGCATGTAATCAAAATTACTGTGAGACTCAGGACAATGTAGTTTGATGGAGGCAAGAAAATCCTAAAAGAAAAAGGATTAATAAAGTAATGTAGACTATCAGCCAAATGGAGGACATAGGACAGCCAAAGGGGAGAGACCTATAGGAGAGAAAGGTATAAAAAGGAGGGAACTGGAATGTCAAAGAATAACCATCTCATTTTGTTTAGGCTAGAAAAAACTCTGAATTAAATATAATAGGAAAGAAGCATTAAGTTTGACTGTGTGTATAAGAGAGAGAAAGATAAAGAACATGCAAGAAAGAAAGAAGAGAGGAAGAAGCAGGAACAAAAGGAAGCAGAGAAAGAAAAAATCTTTTCTACATATCTCACTCTCTAGGACATATTGTCATGCTACTAATATCAAACTGGGTAGAGATAACACAGGATTGGATAGAATTTTTCTTAACATTTTCCTCATATTTGCTTTGTCTCACTTAGTCTCTCCTAAGATTGCATTATGAGTCACCAAGAGAAAAAAAATGATCCCATATGGATAGATCTGAAGGTGACTTTCTGCTGTTGAAGCTAGAATTGAATCAGGATTGTGTGTCATTATTTGGAGGGGTGCTTTTAAGTTTCAGATGAAGAACAGGTCATGAACAACTTGTATCTTTCAATGAGAGCAGTTATAGTTTATTTTTTAATAAGGTATTAAGCCAATACATTTTCTGTTATACAGAATCATGTTTTGTTCCCTGAATTATTCTAGAAGATAAACCAGCTTGCACCTGGAGAGTGACATGGTGAAATATTTATGTTGTCACTGGATTTGATTATTAAAATGTTTCTTGCTCTTCCTGCAGGCAGGCTGTTTGTTTGTGAATAATTCTATTTAAGTAGCAGACCTGTGACTTGATTCTAGCAAGGTCTCAGAAGCAGACTGCATAGCATGATGTTGATTCCATTTTCTGGGTTATGCTTTGAATAGATTTTTTTTTCTATAGAGCATTTATTAGGCAGACAAGTTTTTGGTGATCTTCTCCCACTGCTCAAATTCTTGCCTCTGGCTATCTTTTAAAGATTCTACAAATCTTTTGCCTCTGGGTTCTTCATGCTTGTTTGTGACTTTCAGAAAGTTTTCCTGCAGATAATGTGTTTTCTCTGAAAATTGATAATAGTAAGTCATTAGATAATGGCACCAAGTGAAAAAGTTCTTGATGAGGTGACAGTTACATCAAATAAGCAACAAGAAGCTGATTGCTTGTACCTTTAAAAATATCCTATTCTCTCATATAATACTGCTCGTGACTTAGTTTTATTTTTCTGCTATTCTTCTGAATCAAAATTAAATTTCTTCCTTATACTTAAAAGTAATGAGAAAGGAGCAGCTTTAAAGCCATCTCTCCAATGTGTCTCTGCTTATATGTTTGAGGCACCACAATACTAGTTCCTGCTTGTTTCTCTGGCTTCTTTCTTATTCCCTTTGTGCTGTATCCCTTCTTACTGGCCTAGGAAGATTGCTCTTTAGTTTTTACATCCTCTCTATTGGCCTCATATTCTTACTTTCTTTTTTTCTTTCATATTTTTTAATGTCATTTACAAGTGTTCTTAACTTATGTTAAATTGATGAATTCTAACTATGTTTTATTTTACCAATTTTTGGTTTTGTAGTTTCCCATCTCAGGTCACTATCTGTATTTTCTCTGTATGTTTATTTTGCATTTACTTCATGGAACTCATACTACAATGAAAGTTATCTGAAAAATTTTAGTATGATTTGGGGAAATAAAGATATGAAAATATACCTTCCAGATACAATGGATAACACAAACAACTTTATAAAGAGATTATCAGGAAAGTAGTATCATTTTCACTAGAAGTCCTTAAGAACATTAATGAATAGAATAAGATCATGGGCATTGTCTACATTTACATTCATAATTGATAATTAACTATATGTAGATAGCACGCCTGTGTTTTAGTTAACCATTTTCATAAATAGCAATTCATTCCTAGATGTCCATTTAACCTTTTGTATAAATTAAATTTTTATTATTAGAATTTATATTAATGTAATTATCTTTTTAATATTTATAAACTATAAAGATCTTCCATTGATATAGTTCTCATGTTTTGGTACCATTTTCAATGTTTGTAGCAGAGACTAGGTAATAACTAAATTTTTTCCCTCTTTTCCTGGGTCACATGTTACACTATAGTTCCTGGATAATGGTGATCATGCATTTGAGTTCTAGGCAACAAAATATGATTAAAAGACTATAAATCATATTTGAACCTGTCCCTTTCCTTCAATAATGTGACTCCACTTTGTTGGAGAGGAAGAAATTCCTCTAGCTTACAAGGCCCTTCTAGCTGGACTATAAATTATATTTGAACCTGTCCCTTTCTTTCAATAATGTGACTCCACTTTGTTGGAGAGAAAGAACTTCCTCTAGCCTATAAGGTCCTTCTAGCTGGACTTAGAATCAAATTAGCAGGACAGAGTAACAAGAGCAAATCAAATTTAATAGTCAGATGTATGTATAGGAAATCACCGACATGAGATTCCAAAGACAAAGAGGCAACATGAATTTTATATGAACTAAGGAAAGGGGTAGGGTCTTAGGATACATAGGAAAGGAAAGACATTAGCAGGAAGGTGAAAGTTGTTTTGAAAAACAAAGTTGCCCTTTTATGGGGGTAAATTTCTTAGGTAAAACTTAGTCTCTGTTAGTAGCTCTCTTCCTAGTACAGACTCCTCATTCCAATGTAAGTTTGGGCTATTGAGGATCAGCAAGAGAGTTTTTCCTGGATCTGTTGGGCTTTGATTACTTTTAACTCAAAATA
Source organism: Helogale parvula (assembly GCA_004023845.1). Lineage (NCBI taxonomy): Eukaryota > Metazoa > Chordata > Mammalia > Carnivora > Herpestidae > Helogale > Helogale parvula. The sequence goes on along the minus strand of PJEM01006306.1, from coordinate 59,975 downwards.
ATATTCATGCAAAAGTGGCCAACTTGGGACAGCTTTATCTTGGCACCTACAGTTCTCTCCTCTAAAACTTCCCTCAAGTTTCACACATTAAAATTTGAACCGGTAAATTAATCCATTTCATTGAACCAGTCTTAGTTCTGACAAAAGGTCAGTTTAGTTAAACTCATTTCAAGAGATGGTGATACAGTTGTGTTTTCAAAGTTAGGCCTATACTTCCAGAAGTCAGGGATTAAACAAAGGAACATTTCTACAGAAACAAAAGAAAAACAATGGTTAATGGTTAGGTCCAAATAAAAATCAGTTTCTGAGATACGAGGATAGTAAGCAAAGAAGATTCCTAGGTGTCAAACTTGAAGCTTCTAGTTGTCTAGAGTGGTGACAACCCCCGGAAAAAATTTGCATATCTTGTTTTGAAAATAAAGCTACAATGTAGAAGGAATTTTCTTCCTTTTTCTGATTGGAAAGATGCTTATTTGGGAATGTCATGTGAGTTATAATGAGAAATAAAATATTATTGTTAGGCTACTGAGATTTGAGGGCCAATATATGACATCTAGAATAACTTTAAACAAAACAGCATCTACCAAAAAGAGTTACTAGAATTAAATACAAGATATTTTGTTAAATACAAATTTCAGGTAAGCAATGAACAAATTTTTAAAAATATAACTATGTCCCACACAATATCTGGAATAGACTTATACTACAAACGTTTTAATTTATCTAAGAAAACAAATTATACTGAGTGTCTTGTATTTTTATTTGCTAAATCTGATAACACTACTCGAAAAAGATACTCTGGGATAATAGTATTAGATTTAGAGACATTTCTCTCTCCTTATGACTTTCTTGATTTTCTAGTTTCAGGCATTTAGAAAATATAATACTCTATTTTAGTGAAATAGCTTAGTATTGGTGAAAAAAACACTATGGTGAAATTTTTAAAACTACTGTTATGAAAGAGAGAGAAGGAAAGAGAGAATTCCAAATTGGTTCCATTTCCAGTGTGGAGCCCGATACAGAATTGGATCCCAAGAGCATGAGATCAATACTTGAGCCAAAATCAAGTCAGTTGTTTAACTGACTGAGCCACCTGGGTGCTCCAAAAGTATTATTTTTTAAACAACCTTGTACAGTACCAACATGTTTCTCAATATTATTTGTTAGAAGACCCTAAAGTATTCATTTAAATGTTTGAATAATATTAAAAATATAGCAATTATTTTTCCATTTTCTCTTTCTTGGCTGCTAAAAATATTTTAATGATTTATTTCTCTTCAAGTCTATACGTTGTTGCATTATATGCAAAGCGCTTTTATTTATCATGGAACTGAATCTCTCATTTTGCTGGTTAATTTTCCTATTGGTTAATTTACCAACATACTGTTCTATTTTGGTAACTATCCCATTAGTAAGCCAGAGTCTACGTCTGCATATCTTCCAGGACAGCCTAGAATAGTTTTGATCTTTCTATATCAGTAAATGTTCATTAATCATGCAACCTCTCAGAGTCCTTTGAGTGGCTTACCCTCACTATGTGTACATGCTTTTTGCCCCATTGAAATATCTAGCAATCTTAGCCAATTGGCATCTCAGACAGCCTAAAGGCAAATTGTTGCCATAAAGTCAATATTATTTTTAACAAAAGATAATGTTTATGACATTTTACCATGAGCACATTATACAATTAATATATACATAATTTACATATGCATTTATGTGTAATATATTTACATATATATTATATTTATCATTACATACTATCTATGATTACCCAAGCATACTTAGAAAGTTCATATCATTATTATTGCCAGTTTAAAATGAAACACTGAAGTTAAATAATTAGTTGAAATTGTCATCAGCACCATCAACACAATGGTCTATTAAATAAATAAGCAGATTCTAAAGAGTAGCACCATGAAAATGAAGTGACAAAATTTATTTCACATAAATTAGAGAGGGAGAAGCCTGGATCTTCAGAGAGTAAAAGACCCTTTTCAGATCAAAGATGACATGATGCTGCTCTGGTCTAAGCACAGATCATCCATCTAAGGATGTGCCAGAGTGGGCTGGAGAGAGCCCGGAGCTTAGAGGACATTTTGAATTATAACCTCCACCTGGTGGCTATGGGTATATCTCAATATCTCTGATTTTCAGTTTCCTTTTTTCATGAAGCAATAGAATGCTCACTTACACAAATATTTTTGTTCTGAGAATATTTTTATCTATCTTGCCCATATTTGAAGAAATCTCTAGAAATATGCAACCTTCCTAATAAAGTGCTTTTCAATGGGCCATTTCATGTTTCCTCTACCCACCAATGGGTGGATAACATCATTGCAAGGTAGAATTATAGACAATATAATGATTAAATATTTTGTACATAAAATGTGTTAATGTCTTGTAAAAATATATTCTTAAACCACTAAGAAAAATTACAAATATCTGTGATACATATTACAGATATTTTCAATAAAAATTGAAAAAGTTTATAAAGAAGGATCTAATTGATTATAAAACTTATTTAAGGGCTATGTCACCCAAGATGAAATGGTTTGCCATCAAAAGTTCCCTTTTTTGTTAAAGTTTCTTTATTTTGTGGAGGATGGAGAAAGAGAGTGACTATGTGTAAGAAGGGCAGAGAGAATCTCAAGCAGGCTCTGCACTGTCAATGTGGAGCCTGATGCAGGGCTCAAACTCAGAAACTGTGAGATCATGACCTGAGCCAAAATCAGGATTCTGATGTTTAACCATCTGAGACACCCAGGCACCCCTCAAAAGTAGCTTTTTAATTACTTATGTCTTACTTTTGATGTGTCCATTTTTTCCTATAGTTTTATCTAAAAAACTTATAACTCAAAATAATTACTTTTTTTCAATGCTTCCTTGCTTCAAAACGTTCTCCATTTGTACCAGTATCTGTGTGCTATAATAACTGAATAACTATACATTGGCCAACTCATTGGTTGATTTTAGGGGATGAAATGTACATATTACTACTTTGGAGACGTTATAAATTTTATCTTTATTTACTGATAATTCACACGGCTCTAAATACTTTGGGCAGACAAGAATTTATTACCAGACAATTTGTACAACTGCAGGATTAAGTCTCATGCTTGGTTTATAAGAACAGCTCTCAGTCATTGGACTTAACACTGCCTCTGTCAACAGGAAAGCAGCCCCTGTCACTGAGGGGACGTGCCAAGTCAGGAAGCTTCTGTTTGCAAATCTCCAATGTCTCTGCCATGGATCTTTTTCTCAAGTGTTGCTTTGTGATCTTCATCTTTTTTCTCTACCTAAATCAGATCTGAATTAAATTCTTCCAAACATATTGACAAAATTCAAATCACAGTTAGAAATCAGACTCAATGGAAGTCTGGAAAACAGTATTAACATTTAGTGTCTGCAGCGCAATACATTAGATGAGGGTTTCACATCCTCAGTTTTATGGATATTTTAGCCCAGATAATTCTTTGTTGAAGGGAGATGTGCTATGCATTGTAGGATGATTAAACTATACACACTATATGTCAGTAATCTCCCTATTGTGCCAAAAAAATATCTACAAACATTACCAAATATTCCCCTGGGGACAAAATCACTCCCTTTGAGAACAACTGAATTAGACAGTGCTTTGTATTCTGCAGGTCACCACACATTAGAGAGTTATAAAATTGATATTCTTAAAACACATAAAATTACAATAAAATGTATAGGATATCTTACTATTTATACTAAACTATAAAATAGAAAACACAGGTATCTTAATAGGTTAAGTATAGTTTCATAATATTTTCAGTTCTGTCAACTTGTGTGTATGTGTGTTTACTGAACTTAGAGACTAATATATTTCCTACTGTGAATATCAATGCATTTTATTTTATTTACCTATTTTTTAATGTTTATTTTTGAAAGAGTGAGTGACAGAGCATGAGAAGGGGAGGGCAAAGAAAGAGGGACACAGAATCTGAAGCAGCCTCCAGGCTCTGAGCTGTCATCACAGAGCCTGACATGGGGCTCGAACTCTTGAACAGTGAGATCATGACCTGAGCAGAAATTGGATGCTTAACTGACTGAGCCACCCAGGAGCTTCTCAATGCATTTTATATTGTGGATAGTTGTCAAAAAAAAAGTTTGAAAACAGCTGGATTACAAGATACCAGTAGAAGTAGAACAAACTTGGGGCATCTGGAGGCCTCAGTTGATTGAGAGACTGGCTCTTGATTTTTGGCTCAGGTCATGATCTCACGGCTCATGGAATTGATCTCACAGTTTGTAGGATCAAGCCTTAAGTCGTCAACATGGAGCCTACTTGGGATTCTCTCTCTCTGCTGCTTATCCACTTGCACTCTGTCTCTTTTTCTCAAAATACATAAATAAAGTGGGAAAAAACAGTCCACAGTATACTCAAAAATACTTTTTATTCTAAATATGACCAAAAGAGGTCAATCAGCATTTCTTCCGCAGCTTACACTATATCCCTACTGATATAAAATTCAGTATTATTGAACTTGCATTTCTAATCTTTCTATAATACTGCCAAACCATCTATAATCTCTCTTACATGTGCTAGATGACAGATATATGGCCCCATAATTTTCACAATTTAAGTATTTTCTTCCTTAATTATTGGCAATCACATATATGTGATAAGTATGATAAAAATAATTGCAGAGTATTGTCTCATTTTGTTCTTCTGGCTAAAAAAGAACTCATATTGTTAAAGGAGCTGTTATTCTTAAAACCAAAAGTTGCAATTTGATGGATATGCATCCAGTGACATTTAGAAATATCTGTGAATAAGCCCCAATATTGCCAATCTGTACAACTATGATAAACATGGGAATGATTAGAGGCCAGTCTATTTTGCAGGCTATTCTGGGGCACCTGGGCATCTCAGGCAGTTGAGCAAATGACTTTGGCTCAGTTCATGATCTTGTGGTTTATCAGTTTTAGCCCTCATCAGGCTCACTGTTGTCAGCATAAAGCCTGCTTCATATCCTCTCTCTCCTTCTCTCTCAGCCCTTTTCTTTGCTTGCACTCTCTACCTAAATAAATAAATAAACATTAGAGTTTAAAGTATTTTGTAGGATATGTTGTGCCCATCATGCAAATAAGAATAATGTCCTTAGCAAAGGGTATGACTCACTCAACAAGCTCATTGACTAGGATCCTACAAACACTAAATATTTTAAAAATAAAGTATTTACATTAAATATATCCACTAATATTTTAGTAACTAAAATATCTTAATCCCTTAAAGTGTTTTGAAATTTCATATATCACACTACTATAACACCTATAATCTCTCTCACATGTGCTGGACGACAGATATATGGCCCCATAATCCAGTGTTAACCAATGTTTGTTCATTACAACACTTCTATTCAATGCATAGTGTATTACTTAAGTTAATCTAGCATTAAACTTTATAATAGAAAAATAAAACCACCATGATGCAGATTTATATAATGTTTCTTCTTTAAGGAAGTTATTAACATCTACATGATTCATTTTAAAATTCAACAATAGTCTAAAAATAATAAAATAGTAAGGTTCATTTACACTATCAAGGAATAATCTTAGAATATTAAAAAATTTTCTTTTATAGTTTATTGTCAAGTTGGTTTACATGTAACACACAGTGCTCATCCCAACAAGTGCCCTCCTCCATGCCCAGCACCCCTTTCTTCTTTCCCCCTCCCCCATCAGCCCTCAGTTTGTTCTCAGTATTTAAGAGTCTCTCATGGTTTACCTTCCTCCCTCTCCCCAACTATTCTTGCCCTTCCCCTCCCCCATGTCCTCTGTTAAGTTTCTCCTGTTACACTTATGAGTGAAAACATGTGGTATCTGTCCTTCTCTGCCTGACTTATTTCACTTAGCATGACACACCCTTGAGTTCCATCCACTTTGCTACAAATGACCAGATTTTATTCTTTCTCACTGCCATGTAGTACTCCATCGTATATATAAACCACATCTTCTTGATCCATTTATCAGTTGATAGACATTTAGGCTCTTTCCATGATTTGGTTACTGTTGAAAGTGCTGCTGTGACTATTGGGGTACATGTGCCCCTATGCATCAGCACTTTTGTATCCCTTGGGTAAATCCCTAGCAGTCCTACTGCTGGGTCATAGGAGAGTTCTACTGATAATTTTTGAGGATCCTCCACACTGTTTTCTAGAGCGGTTGTACCAGTTTACACTCCCACCAACAGTGTAGGATAGGAGGGTGTCTGTTTCTCCACATCCTCGCCAGCATCAATAGTCTCTTGATGTGTTCATGTTAGCCACTGTGACAAGCGTGAGGTGGTATCTCAATGTGGTTTTGATTTGTATTTCCCTGATCATGAGTGACGCTGAGTATCATGTAAAATGTTGTCAGTTGTTGCTTTGACTCTACTTTGGCTTAAATGGACAACTAAGAATAAGATACATTGAATGAATTATTGTATTTGCCCACTTATTTCTAATATATAAAACATGGCTATGGTAACCACATGTTTAACAATGATGTTCTCGATGTCTGATTTTTCTGGTACTCCATACTGATGCTGTTTTTAGACTTATGTCTAGATCCAAGGTCTGCCCAGCTTCTCAGCCCAGCTCTGCAATGCAACAAGAAACTCCAACTGCTTGCATGAAAACAAAATTATCATTAGACTTCAAGTCCAAATTTAGAGCACTAAAGTCAAGATTCTCTTGATGAATCACTTTTTGCAAGCTGTTAGACATCAGATGTGACAGAAGAAATGGTTATTAAAACTTTTGTTGTATGAGCTTTACTTTCCAAAATTGAAGTGCATATATTTGAATGAAGGATCAAAGCATAATGCAACAAAACACTCTCTGTTTATATTTGCTTTTAAGTGAAGTTATCAAACATTACTTGAGATTAGGAAGCGGTACTTACTTTAAGAAGCTTTTAACATTTTAAAATGCAAAGCACTTAAAGTCATGTATTTGTGACATTAAAACATAGGATGAAAATTTCAAATAGTAATTTGGACATTCTTTCTTTATATTTGAAACAACAGGGCATTTGTAAATATAATAATAAAGTTTTTTAATATTACATAAATATTAATGAAAAACTCATAATAATGTTTTGGACAAGAAAAATAAATATTAGTGCCTTCATTAATAAACCTACTTTTCTAATTAGAAACAGCCTTCTATGAAAACAATGTTAGATATGCATACAGTATCTTTAGAAAGCCACCATTAAAATAAAGATAGCTAGAATGGTCTTGTCAACAATCACATTAACAAAAAATTGAATTTCATACTATAAGTTTTGGAAAATCTCTTGTCAGTATAAATACAGTATAATTTCTTGGAGCAGGGTGAGGAATGGAGTAAAAAGGAGTGATTCACAGCTCTCTAAAAAGATATGTGTTTATGCTCTTTCAGTAATTCATCAGGGTTTCTCTCTCCCCATCACCAGGGCACAGAGAAGAGAGGGCACCTTTACCATTTTACAAATTAGCTGCTTGCAGCAAGACAAGGCAATAGTGATAGGACTCTGTCAGGAAATACAAATGAGATATACAGTCTGGCCTGGTTAACCTGGTATTCCCAAAAGATTTTATGCACCATTCTAAACCAAAGCAAAGGATTACCATAGATACAGCTGGAACAAAGCTGAAAGAAGACGATTCTAAGCCCCTGTGTATTTGCTTTTTGGATGATGTGTGTTTTATTGTCTTTTCAAATAAAACACAGGTGTTCTCAAGACACAAAACTCATGCTTTATTACTCTTTTCTTTATCTCTGCTTACTTTTTATTTATTTATTTCCTCCTCCTCTTTCTTCCTTTTTCATGAAATTTATTTTTGTTAGTGGCAAGGAAAGATAAGGGGAAAGAGAATCCTTCCAATTCCATTTTTGCTTCTAAAAATGTAATCCTTTTCTTATATTGTGATTTTATGTTATGTCTAAGTTTAATTGCTTGGAAATTAAAAATGGCTCATGACATATGGATTAAGGGACAAGAAAATGGAAAAAAGTAGAGTGGAATGGGGGAAGATACTAAAAGTATTTCTCACCCTAGGTTTCTTTCAATTTTTGTCCATCGAGTAATGGATATAAGCAAATGCTTGTATGTTTCACTTGGCCTCACAGGTGGGCTCTTAGAATGTAAAAGTATATTACTTGTGTATTTTCTGGTTCTTATTTGAGACATGTTACATGTGGGCTTCAGATGGCACAAAAGGAGGGTACCACATGTTTCCACACATACATCATTTTCTTAATGATGATTTCATGTGGTTACATTATGGAATTACAAATTTCCTCATCAATTCTGAATCTTAGGCCTTCTACTGTTTCTGCATGAAGACATTTTTACATCTCCTGCTTTATTATTGTGAGAAACATAGTGCAAAAATGCTCACCCATGCCCAATGAGATGCTCTAAAGTAAATTCTTAGCTTACCCCACCCTCCAAATATGCACATAAAGTCAGGAAGTTCTCCTATAAGCAACGTATCATTTTGACTCAGTACATTTTTTTTACATAAAATTTTTCCTAAATAAACCATCTGCAGCAAGGGGACATTTGAATTTCAGCCAATTGATTCTGAGAGTGGCAACAGTAGAATCAGTAACCAAGTATTCACAATTCTATAATATAAACAAAAATATTTTACATATTTCCATGCTTTCCTATTTTTATTGACACTTCTCTAGTTTAGGCTAGTTCTTGTTCAGACCACTGCAACAAGCTTTCAAACTGCTCTGTCTGCTCCATTCTCTCTTATTTTCAACCCATTTTCTACACTCTGGTCAATACCATTTTCTCATACTGCAAATACAACTATATTATATTCAAAAAAGGAAAGTAATATCTTCTCATTGTTTTTAGTTTTAGAAAGTTTATATTTGTAACACATTTACCCTTTGTCTGATTTTCAGCATATTTGGCAAACTGCTTTCAGTCTATAATCCTTTTTGGTCTACACTATTTAGCCTTTGAATGTTCACTTTCTAGCTACAACATTCACTTTCCCCAAGTAGAGTATCCTATTTTGTGTTTCAATATCATCCTTTTCCTGCTCATTATAGTACTCATCATACTTTATTGTAATTGCTACGTAACTCCTGTCTTTTTCACTAATAGGAAGTTCCATGAAAGCAAAGACATTAAATGCCTTCTCTGGTTTAATATCATCTCACAAAGGAAATGGCACACACTCAAAAATGTTTGATAAATATGACTCAAGTTGAAAGGTAGCCAGAAAATACCTTTCTTCCATAAATCAATCTCTAAGAAAAATTGAACTAGAATGGAAGTTGCAAGGTTTATATGTTAGACATCCAAATGGATTCTTTGATTAAGCTTAATACAAGACAATTGTTTCCCAATGTATGTTTCTCACCTCTAAACTTTTAATACTAAATGTAATTTTCTTCACAATATGCACAGCTGACTTAGAGTTTGTTAATGATTGATAAGATCTGTGGCTGAGAAACTATCCTAATGAGGACAATGGGGCATGCAGTGCTTTTAAGCCATCGTGTAAAGAAGAAATAAGCTTTGATCCAGTGGACAGTGGCACCAGAGTGTGAAAATAATGAAAATTTAAAAAAGAAAACTTCTGTTTGGGATTGTTCTGTGGAATTTTAGTTTAAATTCCCAGACGTTTTTTGTTGTTATTGTTGTTAACATTCTGTGATCTGGTTAAACAAGTGTGCTCCTTACACACAAAATTAATTTTGTCAGATATTTTATTCTTGTCTGCTTTCATTGTTTCAAAACTTAAAAATTCTTATCTTTACAATCTATTCTGAATATAGTAGTAGCTCAAACCCTTAATTATTTTGGTTACCCTAAATAATCCAAACACTATTGAAAAAAACCACCATATTTTCCCTTTCATGACAATTCATTCTGTAATATTTTTGTCCTCTGAAAAGTCAAGGTATTTTTTTAATTCACTTTTAAAGTTTTATTCTAAATGCACAAGCATAGTTTCACTAAAAAGGCTAACACTTTTTAAATCACCTATTCAAATACAGTGTAGTTTGTTGATCCTAATTATTCCTTCTTTGAATTCACTCATGCATGCATTCAATTACTGTTAAAATTAGTTATAAATAAATTATTAAGTTATTACAATTAATTACTTGATTTTAATACTAATATGACTTTGAGGTTACTTTAGAATACTTACAAAAATATAGACAGGGAAAAGATGTCAGCATGATGGTGATATAGTTGTTATTTCTGCCAAAATGTAAATTCAGTATCCATATGCACACACACAAATGTGCCTTTGAAAGCACTGGAGAACCAACACTATACAAGAAAGGATTTGGGAGGAGTCTTACCCACTTATGCATCAGGTAATTGGTGGATAGAACTCCCTCTAGGCTGTGGAATCTGCAGTGGCCTATGAACTGACTCTAATTCCGCTTACTTGAGGTCCCTTGAGAATACTGACTTAGATAATCACCCAAAGAAAAGAGAAAATTTGTAGAAGTCCAGGTTTCCAGAGAAGTTCCAATATTCTACTAGTAATAAAAATACTAGTATGGATGCTTTGAAGTAGGCAGTTAGTAGACCATAAGAGGTGACTTTTACTTCAATTATGAAGATGCCAATACAAAAATTCAAGAAATATGAAAAATAAAAGTAACACAACAGCATCAAAGGATCAAAATAATCTGGTAACCAAACCCAAAGACTTAAAGATCTGAGATTTAATAAATAAAAAAGTAGTAATAGCTCTTTCAAGGAAACTTGGTGAGGTACAAGAATATACAAAAACAAAATACAGTTCAACAAAACCAGGCAAACATTACATAAATAAAATGAGAAGTTTAATCAAGATATAGAAATCATCAAAAAGAACCAAACAGAAATTATGGAGCTTAAGAATATAATATATCAAGGGGACCTATATGGTTCAGTCAGTTAAGCATCCAATTCCAGCTCAGATCATGATCTTACGGTTCATGGCCCCTGCCTTGGGGTCTCTGCTGTAAGCATGGAGACAGCTTGTGATCCTCTTTGCCCTCTCCCTTTGTTTCTTTTCCACTTGTGCACACACCCTCTCAAAAAATAAATAAACTTTAAAAAGAACATAATACACAAAATAAATAATGCAATAGACAGCACCAATATCAGACTTTATTAAGCAGGAAAAAAAATCTGTGAGACTGAAGACAGAAATTTGAAATTATCCCAATAGAAGGAGAACAAAATAAAATAAATGACAAGTGCTAAAAAATTCTGTGTGATCTATGGGACACCATTAAAAGAACAATTTTTGGAATTATTAAGATTCCAACAGGATAACAGGAGGTAAAGAGGACAGAAAAATATTTAAAAATAATGGCTGAGGTGGTGCCTATGTCGCTCAGTCAGTTAAGCGTCTGACTCTTTGTTTTAGGTCACAATCTCATGGTTCATGAGATTGAGCCCTGTATTGGGCTTTGTGCTGACAGCATGGAGCCTCCTTGGGATTCTCTCTCTCTCTCTCTCTCTCTCTTTCTGTTTCCATTCCACCTCAAAGTAAATAAACCTTAAAAAATAATGGCTGAGTATGTCCTGAATCAAGGGTAATATTTGGATATCTAAGATTATTAAGTACACAGGTCAACAAGAAAAAATCAATTTAAAGAAATCCTCTCCAAGACATATTATAATAAAAATGCCAAAAATAAAGAAAAAGGGAGAATCATATAGCCAGAAAAAGAGAAAAAGCTTATAACTTACAAAGGAATCTCTTCTCAGTTGAAACCATACAAGTAGAAATCATATAGTGGGAAGATATACTCAAGATGCTGAAAGAAAAAAATAACAACAACAACAACAATAACAACTAAATAATACTTTAGCAGGCAAAATAATCCATTAGAAATGAAGAAGAAACAAGGACTTTTCTAAACAAATAGAAGTTGATGAGGTTCATTACCACTAGATCTGACTTACAGGAAAAGCTAAAAGGAGTTCCTCACGTAGAAATGAAAGAATGCTAATTCATAACATAGAAACATATGACAATATACAACAGACTAGTAAAGATAACTATGTAGTCAAATCAGAATACTTTAATACTATAATGTGGCAGAATGTTGATCACAAATATAGTACAATGGTTAAAGTACAAAAGTATTTAAAATAGCTATAGCTACAACAATTTTTTAATAAACACAATATAAAAAGAAGAAAATTTTACAGAAAAAAACATTAAAGAGGGGAATAAAAGGGTAGAGTTTTTGTATGTAATCAATGGTAAGTTATTTAAGTAAAAAGACATGTCTGTAAAAGGTTTATGTGAGGCTCACAGTCAAGCAGAAACCAACAGTAGATTCACAAGAGAGGGAAACAAAAGCACACAACTACACACAATCATCAATTCACAAAGAAAGATATCTAAAGAAGGAGAAAGGAATAAGAAAACTGCCAAACAGTCAGAAAATAATAAGAAGTTATTAATAAGCTCTTACCTTCCATTATAAATGAAAACAGATTAAATTCTCCATTCACAAATCATGGAGTAGTTGGATATGTTTAAAAAAAATAAGACCCCCCTAAAATGCTTCCAATGGGAGACACAATTTAGCTTCAGGACAATATATAAGGACATATTTAAAACTGGAGAGATGGAAAAAGATGCTTATGAAAGTGGAAACCAAAAGAGACCAGGGGTAACTTTACTTAAATGAGACAAAATATACTGGAATCCAATAACTGTAACAAGAGACAAAGAAGGTGACTATATAATGATAAAGGGTCAATTTATCCGAAAGATATAACAAACATACATATATATGCATCGAACATTGAAACATTCAAATCTACAAAATAAATAATAACAACTAGGAAGGAAGAAATATAAATGATACAATAGTAATAGAAGTCTTAAATATTGACTTTCTACAATGGATAGATTATCCAAACCGAAAATCAATAAGAAAACATTGAACTTTAACCATACTTTAGATCAAATAGAATTACAAACATACGTAGGAAATTCCTTCCAACATTAGCAAAATACACATTTTTCTCAATTGAGCACAGAACATTCCTCAGAACAGATCATATAATAGGTCGCAAAACTATCATCAAATTTAAGATGCTTGAAATTATAAGTATTTTTTCTGACCACAGATGTATAAAATTGAAAATTACTAAGAGGAAAATAATGGAAAATTGACACATATGTGGAAATTAAGCAACACACATCTGAATGCCAATAGGTCAAACAACTGAAAAAGGATTTGAAAAAATCCTCAAAACAAAAATAAAAACTGCATTCCAAAACTTATGAGATGTTGTAAATATAATCTTAAGACGGTATATTATAGTCATAAATGCCTACATTAAGAAAAAAGAAAAAATTCAAATAAACAACCTAACTTTATACCTCCAGGAACTAAAAAAAAATAAATAAAACAAAGGAAATCCCAGAGTTAGCAGAAGGAAGGAAATAACGAAGACCAGAGTAGAAATAAATGAAATAGAGATGAAAATAGAAAAGATCAACCAAACAGAGACCCGATTCTTTGAAATAAACAACACTGACTAACCTTTCACTAGGCTAAGGAATAAAAGGGAGAAGACTCAAATAAATAATATTGTAAATTGGAACACCTGGGAGGCTCAGTCGGTTAAGCATCCGACTTTGGCTCAGGTCATGATCTTGTGGTTTGTGGCTTTGAGCCCTGCATGGGGCTCTGTACTGACAGCTCAGAGCCTGAAGCCTGCTTCAGATTCTGTGTCTTCCTCTCTTTCTGTCCCTCCTCTGCTGGAGCTCTCAGTCTCTGTCTCTTTCTCTCTCTCAAAAATAAATTAAAATATTTTTAAAAATTTAAATAATATTATAAATGAAAGAGGAGATGTTATCATCAATACCACAAAACACAAAGCATTGTAAGAAACTATTATGAACAACTATCCACTAATAAAATGGATAAAATAAAAGAAACAAATTAACGTCCAGAAACATCCTACAAAGATTGAATTATGAAGAACCAGAAAATATGAACAGATCAAGAATGAACTAGAAGGTTGAATCACTAATAAAAACTTCCTAAGAAAGAAAAATCCAGGACTAGATGGTTTCACTAGTGAATTTTATCAAAAACATAAAGAAGAAATAACAACAGTCTATCTCAAAGCCTTTTGACAAATAATAGAGCATGGAACTCAACCAGACTCATGAAACCAATATCACCCAGATGCCAAAGTCAGAACAGGAGACTATAGGAAAATAAAACTATAGACCAATGTTCCTGATAATTATAGATGCAAAACCTTTCAACAAATATTAGCAAAACAAATTTGACAACACATTACAAAGATCATACTCCACAGGGTGCCTGGGTAGCTCAGTCTGTTAAGCATCCAACTCTTGAATTTGGCTCAGGTCATGATCTCATGGTTCATGAGATTGAGCCTTGCATTTGGCTCCACACTGACAGCATGGAGTCTCTCTCTCTGTCATTCTGCCCTTTGCCCTCTCATCAAAATAAATAAATAAACTTTAAAAAAATCATACACTACAATCAAGCAGAATTTATCCCTGGAATACAAGGATGGTTCAATATATGCAAATTAAAAAGTGTGATACACCACATTAATAAAATAAAAGATAAAAATTATGTAATTCTCTCAATAGATGCAGGCAAATCATTTGATAAAATTTAATATTTCTTTGTGGAAAAAAAAGGCTCAACAAATTGGGTGAAGGAAGACCATACCTCACAAAATAAAGGCCTCATATGGCAAACTCAAAGTCAACATACTCAATAATGAAGAGTGCAAAGCTTTTCCTCCAAGATCAGAAACAAGACTAGGACATCTTAGTATCTTAAAAAGTGTCTTAGGAAAAAAAACCCTTTTACTCTGAATAACACCAAAACTAATAAAAATTGATAAATAAACTTAATTAAGGATGGGAAAGTTCTGTATACTGAAAACCAAAAAACCTTTGGTAAAATAAATTTAAGACACAAACATTCACTGAGGCATTCTGTGCTCAGGATCAGAGTTAATATTGCTAAAATGTCCATACTACCCAAAGCCTCCTATAGATTAAATTAAATGTCTATCAAATGTCCGGACATTTTTTACAGAAATTTAAATAACAATCCTAAAATTAGAGTGCTGCCAAAAAACGACCTTTGAATAGCCAAAGCAATTTGAGAAAGAAAAATAAATCTAGAGGCATCACATTTCCTAATGTAAACTACTCTACAAAGCTACAGTAATCAAAATAGTATGGCATCTGCCTAAATATAGACCCATAGACCAATGGAGGAGAATCAAGAGTCCCAAAACAGACCCACACTTATAAGATCAAATATTTGACAAGATTGCCCAAAATATTAGATGGGGAAAGATAGTCTGCAGTAAAGGCTGTTGGAAAAAAGAGATAATCACACACAGAAGAATGAAATTTGACTCATATCTTAAATCATTTACAAAATTAACTTTAAAGGGATTAGGAACATAAACATAAAACTTAAAAACTCTTAGAAGAAAAACATAGGAGAAATCTCCCGGACTTTGGTCTTTGCAGTGACTTTTTAGATATGATAGCAAAAGCATTCAAAACAGAGTAAAAAATTAATAATAATCAAACTAAACATCTTCTGGATAGCAAAAGAAACAAACAACAAAATAAAAAGGCAACCTACAGAAAGAAAGAAAATATGTGCAAGTCATATATTTTTTAAGAGGTTATAGCCAGAGTGCCTTGGTGGCTTAGTCAGTTAAGCATCCGACTTCGGCTCAGGTCATGATGGGTTCGAGCTTCGGCATAAGTCTCTGTGCTGACAGCTCAGAGCCTAAAGCCTGCTTCAGATTCTGTGTCTCCCTCTCTCTCTGTCCCTCCTCCACTCAGCCTCTGTGTCTCTTTCTGAAAATAAAATAAGGACATAAACAATTTTTTATATAAAGTAAAAAAAAAGGTTAATAGTCAAAGTAATTAGGAACTCATACAACTCAGTAGCAAAAACAAACAACAACAAAACAAACCAAAATACACACAAGGGCAAAAAAAAAAAAAAAAAGGGAAAGGAAAAAGAAAATAATGCAATTAAAAAATGGACAGAGGAACTGAACAGACATTTTTCCAAGGAAAACATACAAATGGCCAATGAGTACTTGCAAAGGTGATTGACGTCACTAATCATCAGGGAAATACAAAACTGTAATGACCTCTCTCTTTATACTTGTTTCAGTGGCTATTGTCAAAAGATAAGAAATAAGTATTGACAAGGATGTGGATAAATGGAAATCATTGTGCACTGCTGGTGAAAACTGGTACAGACACTGTGGGAAATAGTATGGAGGTTCCTCAAATAATTAAAATAAAACTACCAGTTGGTAAAGTGTCTGACTTCAGCTCGGGTCATGATCTTATGGTTCATGAATTCAAGCCCCACATTGGGCTCTGTACTGACAGTGAGGAGCCTGTTTCCAATTCTCTCTCACCTCTCTCTCTGCTCCTCCCCCATTTGCTCTCTCACTCTCACAAAAAAATAAATAAATAAAATAGGACTACCATATGGTCTATTCATACTTCTAAATATATAGTACACAAAGAAAATGAAAACAGCATTTTGAAGACATGTCTGTACTCCCTACTTATTAGAGTATTATTTACAATAGACATGGAAACAATCTAGTGACAATTGACAGATGGATGGATAAAGAAAAATATATTATGGAATATTATTCAGCCATGAGGAAGAAAGAAATCCTAATACTTGTGATAACATGAATTATTTAAAGCATAATGCTAAGTGAAATTACTCACACAGAGATACTGTATGTTCTCTTTATATGTGGAATTGTGAAAAACCAACTAATAATAGCAAAGAGTAGAATGGTGGTTACCAGGGAGGAAGGTGTGGGGAAATGGGGAGATATTGATCAAAGGGTTCAAACTTCCAGCTTCCAATTATAAGATGAATAAGTTCTGGGGGAGTATGTAGCATGGTAATTATAGTTAATATTACTGTATTACACACTTGAATGTTGCTCAGAGAGTAGATCTTAAATGTTCTGACCTCAATATGATGTGGACGGGCACATAGGTGGCCCAGTCGGTTGGCCCAAGTCATAATCTTGTGGTTCACAAGTTTGAGCCCAGAGTCATGTTCTGTTCTGACTGATCAGAGCCTGGAGCCTGCTTCAGATTCTCTGTCTCCTCTCCCCTCCACTCTGTCTGCCCTTCCCCAGCTCATGGTCTGTCTCTTCCTCTATAAAAATAAATAAAAACATTAAAACAATGTAAAAAATGAAATGGTAATTTTGTGACATATGAAGGTATTAACTAATGTTATTGTGATAATCATTTTCCTATATATGTATCAAATGTCAATACATGTACACATGTCGATATTTTAACACCTTAAACTTATACAATGTTATATGGCAGTTATAGCTCAATAAAGGTAGGGAAATAAGATATAGGTAGTTATATCTACATTTATAGTGTAAATAGTCCCTTATACTTTACTATCTCAAAGTAACAACAGATAATCCCTCATTTCAAAACTGTATTTGCTAACTATACTAGATTGAAATTCCCATACTAATTCCTTGTCCATTTGAGGCTCATATCAAAAAAGCTTTATAAAATGCTATCAGCAATTTATATTTGAGAACCTACATTAAATATTTATTCCCAACCTCTTTCAATATGTTTTATGTCTTTTTGCTTCAAGGGGCACAAACTGAAATATCTACATAAATCAATGGAGAGATTAACATCATGAGACTTACCCAAGGAAACAAACTTAAAGGTCAACCTATCCAAATGATTAACTCTGAGGGGAAAAAATGAGTATTGAGTACATATTGAGGTACAGAGTCCTACAACTAAAAAAAAAAGTGTTTCAAAGGGATACAAAGACAAAAATTACCTACTGTAAACATAGCTTGAGACCTAAGAAACCATCAGTCAAAATCTCAACTTTTGTAGCTAAATATTTCTGAAAAAAAATGTACCCTTTGGGAAGATATTGAACACTGGTCAATGTGTTTCCACTTTACATGATAAATAACTATAGTTTTGCTCTTTCTCAGACAATCTAAAAACCTAATAATAACTATTCATAGGCCTTCTAGGCACAATTACATTTTCTTTCTTAATCCTTAAATTAATCCAGACAGATACAATATTATCCCTGTTTTACAGACAAGAAAATTGAGACTTTCAGGGGTTGGCAAATTTTCACACAACTAATCTGAAGAAACCAAGAGTGTTTATGTTCAGATATTGAGTTTTCAAACATGATATTATCCTGTGAGCTCATTAATTTATCCTCCAATAAATATCTAATGGACAATCATTTTTTAGTTAGATACTGATTTTAAGATATATACTTTTAAGAATTATGCTAAATGTAATATGCAATATTTTTGCTTTATTAATAAATATTTTTACATAAAATAACTTTAGTTGATGAGTTTTTTCATATGAAAGTGATTTTGTATATTTGATGCCTGGTCTCTGATCACACTGGACATATTTTTTTTGTTAGTTCACTTCAGGTCATTGTTAAGACTGCAAATTCACATATAAGTTCTAAGCATCTGCTTTTGTCTTGGACTCTGCTGAGTTAGGTGCTACCACAAAGTTCTCTGTCTTCATAGGATCTATTGTAGAGGGTTAAAACACGAGAAATAAAGCTATCTTACAGTTTGAGGTGTGCCATAAGATGAGAAATACTACCACCCAATGTATATACCCACAGCAGAAATCTGAGCTCATCAGGAAAGTCTTCCCCAAACCAGGAAGTCTGAGGAATCAGCTATGTAAAGAAAGAAAAAAAAGGTTAAGGACAATGTGTGAGAGGTCTGAATGAAAGAAAACAGGCACACTCTGAAAAAGGAAATAAGTTGAGTGGGTAAAGACCTGGCAGGGGACCATGGGGAGAAGAAGAGAAGAGCGGGGGAGAGTGAGGGACACAGATCAAGGGAGACTACTGAATACTGAAAACAAACCATGGACTGAAGGGGGAGGGGGAGGGAAGGAGAGGGATGATGGTCATGGTGGGGGGCACTTGTGGGGTGAAGCACTGGGTGTTATATGGAAACCAATTTGACAATAAACTATTAAAAATAAATAAACATTAAGAAAAAAGATTGCAGAGCCATTAGGAGGATAGAGAAAGCACATAGAAAAAAAGCCATTGAGATAAAGAACCAAGAGTTGTGCAAGCCAAGCTAAGAAGATTAGACCAGGGGTCTTGAAACGTTTTCATCTATTTTAAAACCACATTTCTTTGCTTTATCAACTTTAAAAAATAACAAATGATCCCTTAAAGTGAAAGGTTTGTATTTAGTTAACTTACAGTCCATATTCTATGTCTTCAAAGTATACATATATGTATATGTGCACGTGTGTGTATGTGTGTGCACGCATGCATGTACTTTTGCTTATGTTTGTTTCACTATTGGTTTCATTTGAAATTATAAATAATACTTTTAAATCTCTAACTTTGAACCACCAAATTCTGAAAGCATTTGAATGTCTCTTTATAAGCTACAGACACCAGCATTGTATACTTCTCATACCCTACATTTCTCTAGGTTCCACTTACAAGGATAATGGTATTCACATTAAGCTGTGACAATAATGTTTTCTACATTTTGATTAAGAATTGCATACAAGGGTAGAAAGAGTTAAGATGGTGAAGCAGCATGGAGACCCTGAGCTTGTCTCATGCTTGAAATGCAGCTATATCAGCAACAGACCATTTTGAACACATAGAAAATTGATCTGAGAATTAATGCAATAATCTGCATAACTTGAGCCAAAGACTCAGCAGATACATGGTGCAGAGAGGTGAACTAGGGAGAGAAAGGCCATAGAGAGTAAGGAGCCATTTTCAAGAGGAGAGGACAGAGAAAGGGGAAGAATCCAGTGCATTGGGATCATGCAAGAAAAGCACTACACTGAAAGTATCTGGAGAGAAAGAGAGAGAAAGAGTGAAAACATTCACAAGGGATGGAACAAGAAATCTGTTTCCCAAAACCATTGACAGGCAGAAAGAAGAGAGTTTTAATGCCACCAGGATTCTATAAACAGTGGAGTGCAGAGTCTGAAGTTTTGGAGCTCAGTGCCTGATGGTGTGTGCTCTGGTGAGGAAGTAGAGCAAATCCCTATAAGCAAGCAGCATGATCTGAGGGCTTAATTGAGCGCACTGGGAGAAGTGTTTCCCCTGCTTGCAGTGCATTTAATAAAGGCCCTCAGCCTTCTCCACAGGCAAAGGTCCCAGTGAACCCCAAAGGGCAGACACATTTGCTGGTATTGGAACAAAGATGCCAGGTGGGGGGAAATCTGGCACTGGCTGTGTGTTGTGATTTACCATAATCTCTGAACCTTTGTCACTGCATGATCACATGAATGTTCTCTGGGATAAGCCCCACCCAGCCATTGCTCAACAACATCATTCCATGGAGAGTCCGCATGGGTCCAAGTCACGGGGGGCTCTGAAATGTGAGGTTTTAAAACACAACCCCATCTGAGATAAAACTCTGGAGGGAGGTGACACCTTCCAGGTGGCAGTTTGGACACTGACAAGGTAGATGTAGGAAGTGGACTGAGGCCTGAGACAATGAGAGGGGCTTGATCATGGGTTGGTGAGAGCACAGTTACTGCACCAGAGACTAGGGAGCTAGGTGAAGCCATTTCCACCTCGCCAGAGCACGCACATGTGTACATGCACATGAGCACCCACACTGATTCACCCCAGTAATAAGCGGCAGTACCTAGTGGAGAACAGAGCAAGCCCCGGCCAACTGCACCCTGCAAGCACATTAGCCATAAGACAAGCACAAGTCATCCCACCATGCTTGGTGCACAAACTATAGAGTGCTTCATCATTTCAGTACTAAGGGAAAATGGATATAATTTCTTTCAGGTTTCATTCTGTTTGCTGGTTCATTTATTTGTTCTTTTTTTTTTGTTTCTTTTCCTATCTTTGTTTAAATTGTTTTCTTGTTTCTTTTTTTCTCATTCTTGGATTCAAAAAGAGAAAACTTTATTTTTTTACCTTATTTTTTTAATTTTTAAAATATTTTTATTCTACTTCCTTTTACATATTTTATTTTATCCTATTTTATCATATATTTTTAAATTTTTTAATTTTTTCTTAACTTTTTTCTTTCCTTCATTTTTCTCTTCTCT
The DNA here is from genome assembly GCA_004023845.1 of Helogale parvula. Lineage (NCBI taxonomy): Eukaryota > Metazoa > Chordata > Mammalia > Carnivora > Herpestidae > Helogale > Helogale parvula. The sequence continues at coordinate 38,812 of PJEM01006306.1, read as the reverse complement.
ATCAAGCTTTTTTCAACAAGAAGACTGAAACACACTTAGGATTTTTTCCCTTTATTTGATTTTTTGCTTTGTTTTTAGTTTTTTAATTTAATTTTTTTATTTTATTAAATTTTTTCTTCCTCCAAAATGGCAAGATGAAGGGATTCACCCCAAAAGAAAAAAGGAAGAAATGACAGCCAGGGCCTGATCAATACAGATATAAATAAGATATCTGAACTAGAATTTAGAACCACAAAATTAAGAATACTAACATGGGTTGAAAACAGCAGAGAAGACACCAGCGAATCCCTTTCTCTGGAGATAAAAGGAACAAAATCTAGTCAGACTGAAAAAGAATGCTATAACCAATATGCAATCTCGAATGGATGCTATGACGTCAAGAATGAACAAAGCAGAGGAGCAAATCCGCGATATATAATATAAAGTTATGGAGAATAATGAAGCAGAAATAAAGAAGGAAAAAAAGGCAAAGACCACAATACAAGACATCAAGAACTCACTGATGTATTAAAAAGGAATCAAATCCAAGTCATAGGAGTGCCATAAGATGAAGAGACAGCAAAGGGGCAGAAAGTTTATTTGAGCAAATTATAGTGAAAAACTTTCCTAATGGGGAAGAAATCACACATCAAAATCCAAAAAGCACAAAGAACTAATATTCAATTAAAAAAATCACTGAGGCATATCATAGTCAAATTCACAAAATACACAGGCAGGAAAGAATTATGAAAGCAGCAAAAGAAAAGTGTCCTTAACCTATAAGGGAAGACAGATCAGCTTTTCAGCAGACCTATTCACACGAACTTGACATGCCAGAAAAGAGGGGCAGGATATATTCAAAGTGCTGAATCAGAAAAATATACAGTCAAGAATTCTTTATCCAGCAAGGCTGTCATTCAAAATAGGAGAGATAGAGTTTCCCAAAAAACAAAAACTGGAGTTCATGACCACTAATCCAGTGCTGCAAGAAATGTTATGGGAAACTCTTTGAATGGAGAAAATACAAAACAAAACAAAAGACCAAAAGCAACAAACACTAGAAAGAACCAGGGAACACCACCAGAAATATCAACTCTACAGGCAATACATTGGCACTAAATTAATATCTATAAGTCTGTACTCTAAATGTAAATAGACTAAACACTCCAATCAAAAAACAAACAGTATCAGAATGGTTAAGAAAACAAGATTCATCTATATGTTGCTCTCAAGACATTTTTTAGACCTAAAGGCACCTGCAAATTTTAAGGGGATGGAGAACCATTTATCATGCAGTGGGCTTCAAAAGAAAGCTCAATAGGCATACTAATATCAGACAACATAGATCTTAAAATAAGTAGTATAACAAGAGATGAAGAAGGCATCATTTTCTAATTAAGGGATCTATTCACCAAGAAGATCTAACAATTGTAAATATTTATGCCCCAATGTAGCAGCACCCAAATATATAGATCAATTTATCACAAATATAAAGAAACTCATTGATAATAATACTGTAATAGTAGGGAACTTCCATACCTTGCTCACAGCAATGGACAGATTCTCTAAGAAGAAAATCGACATGGAAACAACTTTGAATGACACACTGGTCTGGATGGATTTAGCAATATATTCAGAATATTTTATCCTAAAGCAGCAGAATACACATTCTTCTTGAGTGCACATGAAACACTATCCAGAATAGATCATATACTGTGTCACAAATCAGCCCTCAATAAGTATGAAAAGACCGAGACCATACTTTGCATATTTTCAGGCCATGACACTATGAAATTTGAATTAAACCACAAGAAAAAATTTGGAAAGAGCATGAATACTTGGAGATTAAGGAACATATTACTAAAGAATGAGTGAGTAAACCAAGAAAATAAGAGGAAATTAAAAAGTACATGGAAGTCGATGAAAATGAAAACATGACAGTCCAATACCTCTGGAGTGCAACAAAATAGGTCATAAGAGGGAAGTTTATAGCAACCCAGGCCTTCCTAAAAAAGGAAGAACAGTCTCAAATATACAATCTAACCTTATAGGTAAAGGAGCTGAAAAATGAACAGAAAATAAAGCCAAAAACCAACAGCAGGGAAATAATAAAGATTTGAGCAGATCTCAAGAATACTGAAATAAAAACAAAAGAAAACATAACAGTAGAACAGATCAATGAAACCAAGAGCTGGTTCTTTGAAAGAATTAACAAAACTTATAAACCATTGGCCAGAATGTTCAAAAAGGAAAGGAAAGACTCAAATAAATAAAATCACAAAGGAAAGAGGAGAGATCACAACCGAAACGATAGAAATAAAATAATAATAAGAGAATATTATTATTAACAATATGTCAACACATTGAACAATCTAGAAGAAATTTCCAGAAACATATAAATTACCAAAATGAATCAGGAAGAAATAAAAAACTTGAACAGACCCAAAACCAGCAAAGAAATTAAATCAATAATCAAAAATGTCCCAACAAACAAGATTCCAGGCTCAGATGGTTCCCAGGGAAATTCTAGCAGACATTTAAAACAGAGTTAATGACTATTCTTCTAAATCTTTTTTTTTTTTAAAAAGAAAGAAATGGCAGGAACACTTCCAAACTCATTCTTCAAGGCCAGCAATGACTTGATTTCAAAACCATACAAAGATCCCACCAAAAAAGGAGAACTAGAGACCAATTTCCCTGATAGAGATAAATGGGATTTATTCCTGGGATGCGTGGCTGGTTCAATATCTGAAAATCAATCACATTAATAAAAAAAAAAGAATGGAACCACATGATCCTCTCAATAAATGCAGAGAAAACATTTGACAAAATACAGTATCCTTTCAAGATAAAAACCGTCAAGACTGTACAGATAGAAGGGTCATACTTCAAGATCATAAAAGCCCTATATGAAACACCCACTGCTAATATCATCCAAATAAGGAAAAACTGAGAGATTTCTCCCTAAGGTCAGGATCATGACAGGGATGTCCATTCTTACCAGTTTTATTCAAAACAGTGTTGAAGGTCTTAGCTTCAGCAATCAGAAAACACAAAGAAAGAAAAGGCATCCAAATTGACAAGGAGGAAATCAAACTTTCACCCTTCACAGATGACATGATACTCTAAATGGAAAACCCAAAAGAATCTAGCAAAAAAACTGTGAGAACTGATACATGAATTCAGCGAAGTTGCAGAATATAAAATCAACGTACATAAATCAGTTGCATTTCTATATACCTATAATGAAGCAGCACCAAGAGATATGAAGGAATCGATCCCATTTACAACTGCACCAAAACCCATAAAATACCTACGAATAAACCTAACCAAAGAGGTGAAAAATCTCTACACTGAAAACTATAGAAAGTTAGGAAAGAAATTGAAGAGGACATAAAGGAATGGAAAAACATTCCATGCTCATGGATTGGAAGAACAAATATTTTTTAAAATGTTGATACTACTCAAATCAAACTACAGATTCAATGCAGTCCCTGTCAAAACAACACCAGCCTTCTTCACAGAGCTAGAACAAACAATCAAAAAATTTGTATGGACCCCTCAAAGACACTGAATAGCCAAAGTAATATTGAAAAACAAAAACAAAGCTGAAGGAATTACAATTCCCAACTTAAAACTGTATTACAGAGCTGTAATCATCAAGACTGTATGGTACTAGCACAAAAGCAGATACATAGTTTAATGAAACAGAATAGAGAACCCAGAAATAGGCCACAAATATATGGCCAACTCATCTTTGGCAAAGCAGGAAAGAATATCCAATGGAAAAAAGAGTCTTTTCAGCAAATGGTGCTGGAAAAACTGGACTGTGACATGCAGTAGAATGAACCTGCAACACTTTCTTACACTGCACACAAAAAGAAATTCAAAATTGATGAAAGACCTAAACATAAGACAGGAAGCCATCAAAATTCTATAGGAGAAAACAGGTAACAATCTCTTTGACCTCAGTCTCAGTAAATTCTTACTTGACATGTCTCCAGAGGCAAGGGAGACAAAAGTAAAAATGAACTATTGAGACCTCATTAAGATAAAAATATTCTGTGCAGTGAATGAAATGTTGAGACCTTGTGCATGAACAGCCCTAATCGGACTACTGTTCTCAGTACACTGGGAACAAGGACTTGATGACATCCCAGAAAAATGTGCAGGACAGAGCCTTCCTGGTCATCAGCCAAGTGCGTCAGGAGACCATGGCACTGAAGATATACCCACACACAGTTGCAAGCTGTTCCTGCTCTGTCCTTCCTCTGTCTGAATCTTGTTCTGGTAAGACATTCACTGCTGACTAAACATTTACTGAGAGAAGAAAAGAGGAGCCCAATTTGACTGGGGAGCAAATTGTGCTCAAGCGTCTTGTGTGTCCATGTCTTTATTGTGTCTTCCTTATTTGTCATCCCTTGGCCCTGTCTTAAGTATCATTCCTTGGCCTGAAGAAGTTGCAGAAAGCAACAATGAAACAATAAGCAAAACTAGAAGGCAACTGATGGAATTGGAGAAGATATTTGCAAGTGACATACATATCAGATAAAGTGTTAGTATCCAAAATCTATAAGTAACTTATCAAACTCAACACCCCAAAAAAAACCAAACAATCCAGTGAAGAAATGGGCAGAAGACACGAATTGACACTTTTCCAAAGACATCCAGGTGACTAACAGACACAGGAAAAGATGTTCAATGTCCCTCATCCTCAGGGATATACAAATCAAAACCACAATGAGATCCCACCTCATACCTGTCAGATTGGCTATAGTTAACAAGTGTCAGGAAACAACAAATGTTGGTGAAGATGCAGAGAAAGAGGAATCGTTTTGCACTATTGGTGGCAATGCAAACTGGTGCAGCCCCTCTGGAAAATAGTATGGAGGTTCCTCAAAAAATCAAAAATAGGACTACCCTATTACCCAGCAAGTGTACTGCTAGGTATTTATCTAAAGAATACAAAAATGCTGATTCGAAGGAGCACACCCACCCCAACATTTTTAGCAGCACTATTGACAACCAAATTACAGAAAGAGCCGAACGTCCATTGACTGACCAAAGGATAAATAAGTGGTATATATACACAATGGAGTATTACTTGGTGATGAAAAAAGAATAAAATCTCGCCATATGGAACAACATGGATGGAACTAGTGTATAATGCTAAGTAAATGGAGTTAGTCACAAAAAGACAAATTTGATTTCACTCATGTAGAATTTAAGAAACAAAACAAATGAACATAAGGGAAGGGAAGGGAAAATAAGATAAAAAGTGAGAGAGAAAATAACCATAAGAGAGTCTTCAATACAGAGAACAAACTGAAGGTTCCTGGTGAGGTGTAGGATGTGGAATGAGCTAAATGGGCAATGGGCATTAAGGAACGTATTTGTTGGAATGAGCACTGAGTGTTAAATGGAAGTGATGAATCACTAAATTCCTGAAATGATTATTATGCTAAATGTTAACTAACATGAATTTAAATTTAAGAAAAATATTCAAGAGTCTCTCATGATTTGCCTCCTTCCCTCTCCCTATTTTTTCCCTTCCCCTCCCCCATGGGAATCTCTGTTGAGATTTTCCAGTTACACTAATGAGTGAAAACATATGGTATCTGTCCTTCTCTGCCTGATTTATTTCACTTAGCATGACACCATTGAGTTCATCTACTTTGCCATGAATAGACAGAGTTCATCCTTTCTCATTGCCATGTAGTATTCCATTGCATATATAAACAAACTGAGGGCTGAAGGAGAAGGGGGGAAAAGGGAAGGGGGGGTGATATGCATAGAAGAGGGCAATTGTGAGTATTAGCACTGGGTGTTTTATGGAAACCAACTTGACAATAAACTACTATAAAAATTTTTAAGAAAAATAAAAAATAAAATAAAATTGATTAAAATGATTTTAAATTAAAAAATTAAAAAAGTATTAAATGTTAAAAATGCACATTATTATGATTACATAGTGTTCAATGATGTGCTAAGTCTAGACTTCCTTTTCACTGGGTTCATTGTAGATCTGAATCATATACAAAGGGTATGTTTGCCTCTCAGTTATTAAGAATTATATTACATGTTATTTTAATTCATATTTCAGTCAAGTCTTTGTTGAAATTTTTTTCCTATAGTTTCTAATTCTGTTTTCTTTATAATCCATTTTTGCAACAATAATTTTTATATAATAATCAAATCTTTTCTATTGAGATCTCTATTAAGGTCTCCAAGATTTCCCTCTTGGAATCTTCTATTCTCCTACTTCAATTGGACTGGTGAGCAGCTACCACCTTGGAACTTCTCTCCAGCACTCTCCTGGTATAGAGCTGCTCTTAAAATGAAGAAACTAAGTTTAGCTTGATTTAATTGTGGCATACCTACAAATTTAGATATATCAATCTGGAGCTTAAGATCAAGATGAAATTTGAAGTTAAATATTTGCAGGTCATTAAATGTCAAAGCCATTGGAACTGATTAAATCAATCAGTGAGAACACAGTAAATAATTCTAATAGTAATACTCAATAATATATGTGCAATATTGTTAGTTTAGGAATCCAAATATTAATTGAGATAATTGTTTCTTCATGGCTCAATAACATTAAGCTCATATTAGAATAAATGTTATTAATACAGAGCAAAAGAATTATTGGTGTAGCTATTGTACTGTGAAATTCAAGTAATTTGGTCTAGGAAATAAGGCTAATCATATATATTCTAAACTTTAAATATATTTTATTGTCAAAAAAAAAGAAAATAAAATAGATTTTTCAAAAACTAGTGCTCATTTAATTTCCATTATTCATTGTTGTGGTTTCAAAATATTAAGGTTTTTTTTTCAATTATAGATCTACATGATATATTTCATTAATACTGCTGTTCCTATTTACACAGGGAATTACACATTAAGTATTTTTTACCTATATGTGTGTGCATATATACTAGAAATTAACTAAAATTAATTTCCTTCCAGGCTACAGTATTTATGTTATCAAGGCTCCATTAGAATTTAGATACACTATCAAGTCTTTATTCATGGGCACATTTCAACTAACCCCTTAAGTTGATGTTTGCCTAATTTGAAATATATCAAGAGAGCATTTACTGTATGTGTGATGCAATTCTTTACATTTGTGGTATAAGTTTGAATTACTTAAAGTACAGTTAGGCAAGTTTAACGAGGAACTGCTTTATATCAAGAGTATTTCTATAAAGGAGTATTTCATTGCAAAATCAAGTATCTTTTCTACATTTTTTAGGTGAGAAAATCTTTATATTATTTGAATCTTGTATATTAAATGTAAGGTTATTTTTTTCTATTTTACAGAGAGCTGTGGAGGAGGAACCTATGGTGGCAGACTAGAAATGTAAGAAAACAATATCCTGTATAAACAGCTGATGCAGCAACATCACATGTACTTTTTATCCAGCAATTTATTAACCAATGATACTGTCATTATATAGAATATTAATGGTATCTATATTTTCTACACATTATTAGAAGCCACTTAAGCACACTGAGAAACTACAAACTGATATTTACTAAGCATTAATAATGTGAAGAAGGTGATCTGGAGATAGATCTTACAGAATAAGTGACTGCCGTGACTCTCCCCAGCCGCTCTGGCCTGTGCGGGAAAGCCGGCTAGGGTTCTTTACCTGAGGGAAGAGAAGGGAAAAGGGAAAAGGGGGGCGTACGGAAATAAATACAACACTCACGGTTTCTGGTTGTGGGGAGAGAAAGAGAGCGAGTTTATTAAGAGGGCTGATATATATACATCTCAGGGCAGAGAGATCAAAGTATTTGACATACGTCAGAATACCAGGTAGAGGAAACGCCCCAATCTGCTTTCAGCAAGGCTGGGAGGTGGAGAATTAACACTGAATGGTATTGATCTTATGCATCTAGGCCTTCTGGTCTATCTCAGCATGACTGTCGCCAACTTCCAGATGCAAATCTTGTTTACTGCTCACTCTGCTGAGTGAATAATCCTTGCCTTGAGGCAGACAGAAACATGGCAGTCCCCGACAAGTGACTACAGTTCAAATTGTAATTAAAATGTTTCTATTAAACTTAGCAAATCTTACCATGAACTGGCAGCAAGAGAAAAGCTATTTAATACATAAAATACTGTAACTGAGAGGACAGGCTCCTGACAAGCAATTTCCAGATAATTCTATGTATATAATATATATTATATATATTGTATATTATATACATACATATATTGCCAAGGCTAATCACATGTAAATCATAAATAAGTATGGTGAGGCAATTAATTCTATTTGTTGACAATTTTGTAACAAGATATAATGAACAAATTATTCCAAACCTGTCTTTCACTTTGCATTTAGAAAAGAACTGGGTTACTGAAGTGAACTTTCTTTCTCAGAATCAAATTTGGCAAAGAATTGGGAATTTATTTGGTATTGGGGAGACACAATTATTCCACAAGATTTCATTATTCTACTGACATTTATGGTTTTATAAATGAGAAACCACTTCTGTTTTAATCATGTCAATTTAATCAAAATTCCTAGCAGTTAATTACAAGAAGTGAGTATGCTTTAGATGTTAAAAAAGACTATTTTAAATAAATTGGTATGTATTAATTAATAGACTATACCAATCAAGATAATTGCTTTAAAATTTCTAGTACTCTGGCTAAGGGCATAGTTTTGTTTTTTGTATACCACACTTTCCATAACATATATAACAGGCAAGCCTAACAGTCTTTCATTTGTGTATATAATTGTTTATTTCTTAAATTCACATTTAAATTGGCTTTACTATAAAAGACTATCATATAAATTCAAATGACTTACCACAAAGTTCTTCTAAGTTGCTAACTATGTCTCATGGAAGATTTATTTTAAACTCTCATCTATGAAAAATTAATTGATGTACCTTTCATTTATTTATTCAAAAAATAAAAATTAATTATATATTCTATATCGGGTTCTGGTCTAGGTGGTTTGCCTATTTCAGTGAACAAAGGAATCAACAACAATCTTTGTAATGTTTACATTCTAGAGAATATAGATAGGAAATTTATTGTATAGCATGACAGCATAAAATGCCTCTAAGGGAAAAAGAGAAAGTAAAGGGGGATAAAGGGATTTTGAGTGTGCAAAACAGCCAGATTGCATTGTTCAATGGGGTGATCAGATGAAATGATGCTACGAGAACAAAGACTCTAAGGAAAGGAAAGAGCTGATCATGGCCAACAGATTTTCAGGCAGAAGAAACAACCCTGAGGTGGGAGAATGTCTCACATGTTCAAAGAATGTCAAGAAAGCCAAATGAGCTTAGTAGTCAGAAATGAGAGTAGAGAGGTAACTGTGGTCCCGACCCAGAAGATCCTGTTGTAGATCATTGAAAAGATATTGACTGTCATTTAATATACAATGAAGAACCATAATGGCATTTCAAAAAAAGAATGCCATGGTTTCATTCATGTCTAAGAGAAATCATTTCCTTTTTTTAAGATAAGGATGTTTTCCCTTTATTCTTATTTTGTTAAGACTTATTGTAATAAATCATAAATTTATTGTATTATTAGCCATTATGACTGGTATGAGGGGATAAATCACTGTGATTTTAATTTGAATTTCCCTGATGATGAGCAATCTTGAGCATCTTTTCATGTATCGGTTAGTCATCTGTATATATGTATATTTTCTTTGAAAAAATGTCTATTCATGACCTCTGCCCATATTTAAATAGGGTTATTAGTTTTTTGTGTGTTGAGTTTTATAAGTTTTCTATGTATTATGGATACTAACCCTTTATCAGATATGTCATCTGCAACTATCTTCTCCCATTCTGAAGGTTGCCTTTTACTTTTGTTGATTGTTTCCTTCACTGTGCAGAAGGTTTTGATCTTGATTCAGTGCTAATAGTTTATTACTGAATTTGTTTCTCTTCCCTCAGAAGACATATCTAGTAATAAGTTCCTATGGCTAATGTCAAAGAAGCTACTGCTTATGTTATCCTCTAGGATTTTGATGGTTTCCTGTCTCACATTTAGGTCTTTCATCTATTTTAAATTTATTTTTGTGTATGGCATAAGAAATGATCCAGTTTCTTTCGCACGTCATAGTCCAGTTTTCCCAACACCAGTTGTTGAAGAAACTTTTCCCATTAGATATTCTTTCCTGATTTGTCAGAGAGAGAGAGAGAGAGAGAGAGAGAGTATGGGAAAAGCACCCCACACAAAAGCAGTTGGAGAGAAAGTGGAAAAGTGGAAACAGCGGCAGGGACTGAACTTTTAGGGGAAAGGGAGAAAAGAGAGGGCTTAAATTCCATTAAGACCCTATAAACAGAGGAGGTTCAGAGTCTGAAACTCTGCAGCTCAATACCTGGCAGTCCTCTGGTGTAAAGGGTGAATCCCCAGGAGCGGAAGTGGGTCCAGGAGGTCCTCAGGCCACATGTGATTTTCCATAATCCCTGAAATGGTGCTACTACACAATCATGTGAACTTCTTATGGGGCAGGCTGCAGCACAGTCCCATGAACTTCCCTGGGTGCGACTGGCACAGTCCACCCCAGTAAGCTAAGCAGCACCATCTAGTGGAGGACAGAGACATTACACTAAACACCTCCTAACAGGGCCCACCCCGCTCTTCAGGATCACCACAAATCTCTCTGCCTGCTTAGTTTACATACTGTAAAGAACTTCATATTTTGATTTCTACAGAAAAATAATGTGATATCAATTGAATGACAGCCTATTCATGGGTCCATCTATTAAATTTTCTTTTTTCTTTTTTTTTTCTTTTTTTACTTGAATACTGAAGAAGAAAAAATTATTTTTATTTTCAATTTTTATTAAAATATTTTCTTTATTTTTTTCTACTTTATTTTTTACATAAAAACATTTTTAAATAGTTTATTGCCAAATTGGTTTCCCTACAACACCCAGTGCTCTTCCTCACAAGTGCCCTCCTCCATCACCACCACCTCTACCTCCCCCTTCAACCCTCAGTTCGTTTTCAGTATTCAATAGTCTCTCAAGTTTTGCGTCCCTCTCTCTCCCCAACTCTCCCTCTTCCCCTCCCCCTGGTCCTTCATTAGTTCTGTTAGACCTATGAGTGCAAACATATGATATCTGTCCTTTTCTGCCTGACTTATTTTGCTTAGCATGACACCCTCAAGGTCCATCTGCTTTCCTACAAATGGCCAGATTTCATTCTTTCTTATTGCCATGTACTACTCCATTGTATATATATACCACTTCTTCTTGATCCACTCATCAGGTGATGGACATTTAGGCTCTTTCCATGTTTTGGCTATTGTGGACTAGCTGCAGGGCCCCTGGGTGGTTCAGTCTGTTGAGGGCGCTATTTTGGCTGAGGTTATTATCTCAAAGTTCGTGGGTACAAGCCCTCCATCAGGCTCTGTGTGGACAGCTCAGAGGCTGAAGCCTGCTTCAGGTTCTGTGTCTCCCTCTCTATCTGTTCCTCCCCCACTCATGCTCTGTTTCTCTCTGTTTCAATACTAAATAAAACATTAAAAATTAAATAAAAATACTAGCTGGGGTCAAAAACAGATTGGAATCTCTCTCTATGGAGGTAAAAGAAGTAAAAGCTAATTAGAATGAAATGCTGTAACTGAGCTGCAATCTCAAATGGATGCTATGATGGCAAGGATGAATGAAGGAGAGCAGAGAATCAGTGATATAGAGGAGAAACTTATGAAGAATAATGAAGCAGAAAAAAAAGAGGGAGACTAAGGCAAAAGAACATGATTTAATAATAGGAGAAATCAGTGACTCATTAAAAAGGTACAATATCAGAATCATAGTGGTCCCAGAAGGTGAAGAGAGATAAAAAGGGATAGAATGGTTATATGAGCAAATCATAGCAAAAAACTTTCCTAACCTGAGGAAAGATACAGACATCAAAATACATGAAGCACAGAGGACTTCCACAAGATTCAACAAAAATCGACCATCAACAAGGCATACCATGGTCAAATTAAAAAAATACTCAGGTAAGGAATGAATCACGAAAGCATCAAGGGGAAAAAACTCCTTAAGGACTTCCTATAAGGGAAGACAGATCAGGTTTGCAGCATTCTATCGACAGAAACTTGGCAGGCCACAAAGGACATATTCAATGTGCTGAATCAGAAAAATGTGCAGCCAAAAATTCTTTATCCAGCAAGGCTGTCATTCAAAATAGAAGGAGAGATTAAAAGTTTCCCAGACAAACAAAAATTAAAGGAGTTCATGACCATGAAACCAGCCCTGTAAGAAATTTTAAGAGGGACTTTCTGAGGGGAGGAAAAGAGAAACAAACAAACAAAAAAGGCCCAAAGCAACAGAGACTAGAAAGGAACAGAGAACACCACAGAAACTCCAACTCTACAAGAAAAATAATGCAATAAACTCATCTTTCAGTACTCACTCTAAAAGTCAATGGACTAAATGCTCCAATCAAAAACCATAAAGCAACAGAATGGGTAAGAAAATTAGATCTAGCTATATGCTATTTACAAGAGACCCACTTTACACCTAAAGACACCTTCAGATTGAAAGTAAGGAGATGGTGAGCCATCTATGATGCTAATAGTTTCCAGAAGAAAGCCAGTGTAACCATATTTATATCAATCTAGACCTTAAAATAAAGACTGTAACAAGAGATGAATAATGACATTATATCATAATCAAGGGGTCTGCCCACCAAGAAGACATAACAATTGTAAACATTAATGCTCCAAATGTGATAGCACCCAAAAATATAAATCAATTAATCACAAATATAAAGAGACTCTTTGATAATAATACCATAATAGTAGAATAGTGGATTTCAATGCTCCACTTACAGTAATAGATCATCTAAACAGAAAATCAACAAGGAAACAGTCTTTGAATGACACACTGGACCAGATGGACTTAACAGATATATACAAAACATTTCATCCTAAAGCAGCGGAATATACATTTTTCTCTAGTGTACATGAAATGTTTTCCAGAATAAATCATATACTGGAGCACAAATCAGCCATCAACAAGTACAAAAAGATCGAGATCATACCGTATGCATTTTGACACCACAACACTATGAAACTCAAAATCAACCAGAAGAAAAAAATTGGAAGGGTAACAAATACTTGGAGACTAAAGGACATCCTACTATAGAATGAATAGGGTAAACACGGACTTTAATAAGACATTATAAAGTACATGCAAGCCAATGAAAATATAACACCACACCCCAAAACCTCTGGGACACAGCAGAAGTGGTCTTAAGAGGGAAGAATATAGCAATCCAGGCTTTCCTAAAAAAGAAAGAAAGGTCTCCGAAACACAACCTAACATTACACCTCAAAGAGTTGGAAAAAGAACAGCAAATAAAACCCAAAACAAGTAGAAGACAGGAAATAATAAAGATTAGAGCAGAAATTAATGTTATTGAAACCAACCAACCAACCAAACAAATAAACACAGTAGAAAAGATCAATGAAACCAGAAGTTGGTTCTTTGAAAGAATTAACAAAATTGATATACCACTAGCCAATTTGATCAAAAACAAAAAGTAAAGGACTTGAATAAAATCAAGTATTAAGGAGAAAAGATAACAAACAACACAGCAGAAATATAAGCAATAATCAAATACTAATAAGAGAATATGATGAGCAATTATACACCAATAAAATGGGAAATATGAAAGAAATAGACAAATGCCTAGAAACATATAAACTACCAAAACTAACACAGGAAGAAATAGAAAATTTTAACAGACCCATAAGCAGTAAAGAATTCAAATTAGTAATAAAAAATTTCTCCCAAATCAAGAGTCCAGGGCCAGATGGCTTTTGAGGAGAATTCCACCAAACATTTAAGGAAGAGTTAAAGCCTATTCTCTTGAAGCTGTTCCAAAAAAATAGAAATAGAAGGAAATTTTCCAAACTCTTTTTATGAAGCCAACATTACCTTTATTCCAAAACCGGACAAAGACTCCACTAAAAAGCAAAACTAGAGACCAATTTCCCTGATGAACATGGATTCAAAATTCCTCAACAAGAAACTAGCCAACTGGATCCAACTATACATTAAAAACATTTATTCACTATGACCAAGTGGGATTTATACCTGGGCTTCAGGGATGTTTCAATATCTGCAAAACAATCAATGTGATTCACCACATTAATAAAAGGAAAGACAAGAACAACATGATTCTCTCAATAGATGCATAGAAAGCATTTGACAAAATACAGCATCCATTCTTGATAAAAATCCTTGAGAACGTAGGAATAGAAGGATCAGACCTCAAGATCATAATATGAAAGATCCAATAGTAATATCATTTTCAGTGGAGAAACACTGAGAGCTTTCCCCCTAAGGTCAGGAACATGACAGGGATGCCCACTCTCACCACTGTTATTCAACATAGTATTGGAAGTCTTAGCCTCAGCAATCAGACAACACAAAGAAATAAAAGACATCCAAATCAGCCAGGAGGAGGTCAAACTTTCGCTCTTCACAGATGACATGATACTCTATATGAAAAAGTCAAAATATTCCACCAAAAAACTGCTAGAACTGATCCGCGAATTTAGCAAAATGGCAGCATGTAAAATCAATGCACAAAAATTGGCTGCATTTCTGTACACCAACAATAAAGTAAAAGAAAGAGAAATCAAGGAATTGATCCCATTTACAATTATACCAAAACCCATAAAATACCTAGGAATAAATCTAACCAAAGAGGTGAAAAATCTATACACTGAAAACTACAGAAAGCTTATGAAAGGAATTGAAGAAGACAAAAAAAAAAAAAAGGAAAAATATCCTGTGCTCATAGATAGGAAGAACAAATATTGCTAAAATGTCAGTACTACCAAGAGAAATCTACATATTCAATGAAATTCCTATCAATATAACACCAGCATTTTTCACAGAAATAGAACAAACAATCCTAAAATCTGTAGAGAACAAGAAACGTTTTTTAATAGCCAAAACAATTTGAAAATGAAAACCAGGGGCCCCTGGGTGGCTCAGTCTGTTAAGTGTCTGGCTTCAGCTCAGGTCATAATCTTGCAGTTTGTGGGTTGGAGCCCCGCGTTGGGCTCTGTGCTGGCAGCTAGCTCAGAGCTGGGAGCTTGTTTTAGATTCTGTGTCTCCCTCTCTCTCAGACCCTCCACTGCTCACGCTGTCTCTCTCTGTCTCTCAAAAATAAATTTAAAAAAAACATTAAAAATTAAAAAAAAAGAAAATGAAAACCAAAGCTGGAGGCATCACAATCCCAGACTTCAAGCTGTATTACAAAGCTGTAGTCATCAAGACAGTGTGATATTGGAACAAAAACAGATAAATAGAAATAGACACACTGAAATAGAAATACATTTCATGCTCATGGATTGGAAGAATAAATATTGTTAAAATGTCAATAATACCCAAAGCAATCTACACATTCAATGCAATCCGAATCAAAATTGCACCAGCATTCTTCTCGATGCTAGAACAAACAATTCTAAAATTTGTATGGAACCACAAAAGACCCTGAGTAACCAAAGTAATATCGAAGAACAAAATCAAAACAGGGGGTATCACAATCCCACAGTTTAGCCTCTACTACAAAGCTGTCGTCATCAAGACGGTATGGTATTGGCACAAAAACAGACACATAGACCAATGGAATAGAATAGACAACCCAGAAATGGACCCACAAACGTATGGCCAATTAATCTTTGACAAAGCAGAAAAGAATATACAATGGAATAAGTCTCTTTAGCAAGTGGTGCTGGGAGAACTGGACAGCAACCTGCAGAAAAATGAACCTAGACCACTTCCTTATACCATACTCAAAAATAAACTCAGAATGGATGAAAGACTTAAATGTAAGACATGAAGTCATCAAAATTCTTAAAGAGAAAGCAGACAAGGTCTTTGACCTTGGCCACAGCAACTTCTTACTCATCATGTCTCCAGAGACAAGGAAAATAAAAGCAAAACTGAATTGTTGGGACCTCATCAAAATAAAAGGCTTCTGCACAGCAAAGAAAATAATCAGCAAAACTAAAAGGCAACTGAAGGAATGGGAGAAGATATTTGCAAACGACATATCAGATAAAGGGCGAGTATCCAAAATCTATAATGAACTTATTAAATTCAACACCCAAAAAACAAATAATCCAGTAAATAAATGGGCTAAAGACGTGAAAAGACACTTCTCCAAGGCAGACATCCAGATTGCCAACTGACACATGAAACACAATGTCATTCATCCTCAGGGAAATACAAACCAAAAGCACAATGAGACACCACCTCACACCTGTCAGAATGGCTAACAATGACAACTCAGGCAACAACAGGTGTTGGTAAGGATGCGGAGAAAGAGAATCTCTTTTGCACTTCTGGTGGCTCTAAAACAACCCCATTACGGTGGGAATGCAAACTGGTGCAGCCACTCTGGAAAACAGTATGGAGTTTCCTCAAAAAATTTAAAAATAAAACTATCCTACGATGCAGCAATTGAACTACTAGTTATTTATCCAAGGGATGCAGGTATGCTATTTCAAATGGGCACATGCACCCCAATGTTTATAGCAGCACTATCAACAATAGCCAAAGTATGGAAAGAGTCCAAAAGCCCATCAATGGACGAATGGATAAAGAAGGTATAGTATTCATAAATATATGCATATATATGTGCATATATATGTATGTGTATATATATATATATATATATATATATATATATTTACACACACACAATGGAGTATTACTTGGCAATCTAAAAGAATGAAATCTTTACATTTGCAATTACATGGATGGGACTAGAGGGTATTATGCTAAGCAAAATTAATAGGTCAGAGAAAGACAAATATATGACTTCACTCATATGAGGACTTTAGGTATAAAAAATGGACATAAGTGAAAGGAAGCAAAAATAATATAAAAACAGGGAGAGGGACAAAAACATAAGAAACTCTTATGTATTAAGAACAAACAGAGGATTACCGGAGGAGTTGTGTGTCCGGGGATTGGCTAAATGGGTATGGGGATTAAGAAATGTACTCCTGGAATCATTGTTGCACTATATGCTAACTAACTTGGATGTAAATTTTAAAAAAATAAAGTAAATAAAAATTTAAAAAATAAAAAAATAAAAAAATTAAAGAAATGTGATTATGAAGAAAAAATGTGAAAGTGAAATTACACAAATAAGGGCATTTAAAGTAATCTATATTTTAGAAATATATTAAAAAGTAGCTTAAAGAAAGATGTGACAACAAAATGAGATATAAGTCTTTTCTCTCATCTTAGTACATGTTATTAGGAAAATAATATTTTTTGAAATACATGTTTTTTTCTGTTTAAATATTGTTTTTTATCATGTCTCGTTTCATTTTTTACCCATTCAATCCTTTTAAAATGATCTTCAATTCGGCCTCTATGCAGTGCAGCCTCACAGGACTCATGACTACTTGCAAGGCAGGGAGATTTTCCAGCCAGGGCAGTGAAAGAGTGGTGTCAGGCCCCAAGGCTGCAGACAAATCACAGTGTCTCCCCAGCGTAAGATGCTGATTCCTTTCCCCAGTTAATGTGAAAATAAGGAGTGGCTAGAATTCCTGTTACCTTTTTCCTTTATTAACACAATGCTTATTTAACCCAACATGTTTTAATTCAATACATTTAAATTGTTTGCATGTGAACAAGTCTAAGGGGTTGCAATTGTTTGTTTAAAATTATTTAGGAGGCACCTGGGTTGCTGTCAGTTAAGCTTCTAACTTTTGCTCAGGTCATGATTTCATGGTCATTGAGTTCAAGCCCTGTGTCGGGCTCTGTATTAACAGCTCAGAACCTGGAGATTGTTTTGATTTTCGTCTCCCTCTCTCTCTTTGCAACCTGCCCCCCTTCTCATGCTCTCTCTCTCTCTCTCCCTCTCTCTCTCTCTCTTTCTCAAACAAACAAACAAATAAATAAACATTTAAAAAGAAAACTTTAAGAGTCAGATTACTAGTAAAGAAATTAAATCTGTAATTTAAAAAACTCAACAAACAAAACTCCAGGGCCAGACACCATTACAATTTAATTCCACCAAACATGTAAAGAAGAGTTAATACCCTGTTTTCTCACACTATTCTAAAAAATAGAAGAGAAGGAAAACTTCTGAATTCGTTACATGAGGGTAGTATTACCCTGATACCAAATCTAGGCAAAGGCACTACAAAAAAAGAAAACCGCAGGCCAAAATCTCTGATGAACATATGCAAAAATCCTCAATAAAATATTAGCAATCCATAATCAATATTATATTGAAAAATTTTTTCACCATGATCAAGTAGGATTTATCCCAAACATGCATGGGTGGTTCAATGTTTGCAAATCAGTCAATGTGATACACAATAGCAACAAAACAATGGATAAAAATAATATGGTCATCTCAATAGATGCAGAAAAAGCATCTAACACAATACATCTGTTCATGACAAAAATTCTTACCAAAGTGGGATTAGAAGGAACACACCTCAAAATAGTAAAGTTCATATATGACAAACTCACAGCTAATATGCTTGATAATGAAAAAGTTAAAGCTTTTCCTCTAAGATGAGAAACAAAGACAAGGATCTCCACTCCCACCACTTTTATTCAATATAGTACTGGAGGCCCTAGCCACTGCAATCAGATAAGAAAAAAAAATAAAATAAAAAGCATCCAAATTGGTAAGGACGCAGTAAAACTTTACCTATTTGCAGATGACATGATGCTATGTATAGAAAACCTGAAGGATTCCACCCAAAAACTATTAGAACTTTTAAATGAATTCAGGAAAGTAGCATGGTACAGAATGAATGAATATACAGAAATCTGCTGTTCATTAATAACAAAGTTGCAGAAAAAGGTGTTAAGAAAATAATGCCATATACAACTGGACCAATAAAGAATAAAATACCTAAGAATAAATTTAACCAAGAACATGAAAGATCTGTACTCTGAAGGCCTTAGGACGTTGATGAAAAAATTGAAGATGATAAAAATGGAGCGATATACCATGCTTATGAATTAGAAAAATTAATATAGCTAAACTGTCCATATTACCAAAGCAATCTACAGATTCCATGCAATCCTTATCATAATATCAATAGCATTTTTCACAGAGCTGGAATAAATAATACTAAAATTTGTATGAAAGCAAACGATCTGGAATAGTCAAGCTATCTTGATAAAGAAGAACAAAACTGGAGTGGCTCCTGGTAGGCTCAGTCAGTTAAGCATCTGACTCTTGATTTTATCTTAGGTCTTTATCTCACCATTGTGAGTTCGAGCTCTGCACTGGAACCTCCTTAAAAAGATTAAAATAATACAATACAATACAATAAAGTAAAATAAGAACAAAACTGGAGATATCACAATTCCAGATTTCAAGATATACTACAAATCTGTAGTAACCAAAACAATATGGTAGAGGCACAAAAATAGAGACATATATCAATGAACAGGATTGAGGGTTCATAAACGAACCCACCCCTGCATGTCAATACATCTATGACTAAGGAGGCAAGAATATACAATGGGGAAAAAACAATTTTTTCAATAAATTATGTTGGAAAAACTGGAAAGTTATGCAAAAGAATGAAGCTGGATTACTTTCTTAAACAATACATAAAGATAAATTAAAAATGGATTGATGATTTCCTGTCTCACATTTAGATCCTTCAGCCATTTTGATGTTCATAGCAGCACTGTCAACAATAACCAAATCATGAAAAGAGCCTAAATGGCCATCACCTGATGAATGGATCAAGAAGATGTGG
The DNA here is from genome assembly GCA_004023845.1 of Helogale parvula. NCBI lineage: Eukaryota > Metazoa > Chordata > Mammalia > Carnivora > Herpestidae > Helogale > Helogale parvula. The sequence continues at coordinate 19,067 of PJEM01006306.1, read as the reverse complement.
TATACACACACACACACACACACACACACACACACACACACACACACACATATGTGTACAATGGAGTATTACATGGCAATGAGAAAGAATGAAATATGGCCCTTTGTAGCAAAGTGGGTGGACCTCGAGGGTGTCATGCTAAGCGAAATAAGTCAGGTGGAGAAGGACAGATACCACATGTTTGTACTCATAGGTCTAACAGGAGAAACCTAACAGAACCATGGGGAGGGGAAGGGGGAAAGAGAGTTGGGGAGAGAGAGGGATGCAAAACATGAGAGACTATTGAATACTGAAAACAAACCGAGGGTTGAAGGGGGAGGGGGAGAGGGAAGGGGAGTGGTGGTAATGGAGAAGGGCACTTGTGGGGAAGAGCACCGGGTGTTATATGGAAACCAATTTGACAGTAAACTATTAAAAATAAATAAATAAAACTTAAAAAATAAAAACGGATTAAAGATTGTGGTGCCTAGGTGGCACCTTGTGTATCAGTCAGTTAAGCATCTGTCTTTGGCTCAGCTCATGATCTCACAGTTTGTGAGTTTGAACTTGGGTACTTGAGTACTGCGTCAGGATCTGTGCTGATAACTCAGAGCCTGGGGTCTGTTTGAAATTCTGTGTCTCCCTCTCTCTCTCTGCCTCTCCGTGACTCATGTTCTGTCTTTCTTTCAATAAATAAACATTAAAAAAATTAAGAAATGGATTAAAGACCTAAACATTAAATGTGAAAACACAAAACTCCTTAAATAAAATATAGACAGTAATCTCTTGGATATCAGTATTAGCAACATATTTATAGATATGTTTTCACAAAAGCACACAAAAGCAAAAATATCCTATTGTGAGTACATCAAAATAAAAAGCTTTTGCACAGCAAAGAAAATCATCAAAAAAAACCCCAGACAACCTAATGAATAGGAGAAAATATTTGCAAATGATAAATCCCATAAAAAGTTAGTATAATAAATTTATATAATTCAACATTAAAACACAAATAATCCAATTAAAAACAGGCAGAATATCTAAAACACATTTTTTAAAAAAGACATACAGATGGCCAACAGACATAAAAAGATGTTCAACATCACTAATTATCAGAGCAATGATAATCAAAACCAAAATGAGACACCACTTCACGCCAGTCAGAATGCTTAGGATTAAAAAGATGAGACATCACAATTTTTGGTGACAATGGGAGAAAAGAGAACCCTCACTCCCTGTTGGTGGCAATGCAAATTGAATATCCTGTGCAAATGCACTATGAAAAACAGTATAGAGTTTCCTTGGAAAATTAAAAATAGAAATACAATACAATCTAGTAATTCCATTACTGAGTATTAACCAAGGAAAATGAAGACACTAATTTAAAAAAAATACATGCGTTTCTATCTTCAGTGCAGCATAATTTACTATAGCCAAGGTATGAAACCAAACTAAGTGCCCATTTATAGATGAATGGATAAAGAAGACAGAAAGACAGACAGATGATAGATAGATAGATAGATAGATAGATAGATAGATAGATAGATAGATAGATGATACATACATACATACATACATACACATACCATGGAATATTACTCATCCTTAAAGATGAATGAGATCTTTCTTGACATCTTGAATGGTCTCAGAAGGATTATATTAAGTGACCAGAATGAGAAAGACAAAATCATATTGTTTTGCTTATATGTAGGAACTAAAACACAAAACAAACAAACATACTCTGAAAACAGAGAACATACTGGTGGTTTCCAAAGGAAAGGTGGGTGAGAGAATGGGCAAAATAAATAAAGGAAATTATACTTAAGTCATGGAAAAGAAAAGTATAGCATAGAGAATATAGTCAGTAATATTGTAATAATTTGCACTGATAGATTATGACTATACATATTGTGGTGAGCATAGAATAATGTATAGAATTGTTGTAGTTCACATCTCAATGGTTGGATAAGGAAGCTGCTAGGGGCTTCTGGGGTATCAGTGTTCCATTTATTGACCAAAGTGAGAATTACAAAGATATTCTCTTCTAGGTTATTTATTAAGACATATATATATATATATGTGTGTGTGTGTGTGTGTGTGTGTGTGTGTGTGTGTATGTGTGTGTGTGTACAATGGATTTCACCATGCAAATAATATTAAAGATAAAATAAATAAATTGCACTGTGGTATGAGTACTTTGGAAAAGCTAGTGTATTTATCTTTGATCCAAGAGATTATTTAAAATACAATTATCTCCTATGCTGATTCTACCAAAGACTTAATATTAAAAGTTACACAATGTCTTATTAGTAGGAAATTATCTTTGTGCTGTAAGAATTTTAAAAACTTAGTGTCTTCTAACAAAAAAGATTTATTTCTTGTTCAAGTCACTGAATGTGAGTTGGTTGCAAAAAGGGCAGATACTCAGAATTCCAGGCGTCTCCCCTTTGAGGCTCCATTATCTCTAAGGGGCTTGAAATTCACCACTGAATTACCTCTATTTAGCATTCATATTAGCAAAATGATAATTGTTAAAGCTGTAAGACTTGGGCTCAGATGTAGCACACAATCACTTCTTCCACATTTTATTAGTCAAAGCAAGTCACAAGGCCAAACAAACAAAAAGTCAAAAAGTAGGAATAAACTCTACCTTTCTTTTTACTGAAGTATAGTTGGTATACAATGCTATATTCGTTTCAGGTCCACAACATAGTGATTTGATAATTCTATACATTATGCAATACTTATCATAGTAAGTATGGTGACTATCTGTCACCATACAAATATTTTACAATATCATTGACCATATTCCCTATGCTGTAATTTCATCCCAATGACTTATTTATTTTATAACTGAAAATTCTGATAAAACAGTATACAATGTCATATCACCCAGGGTTACTGATTAAGAGAGGAGAAAAATTACAGCTTTTTTTTTGGTAAACTACTACAGATAATAATTCATTAATAGAGAAAGTATAGGATGTGGGTTAGATTTAAGAGGAAAGATAATATCCTACATTGAGTTTCAAGCTATACCTGAAAGACCTGGAAACTCAATAAGTTCAATTTAGGAAAGGCAAAGCAACTTGCACAATATTATATAACTACTTTAAGACATTTTACACCTAGAACACAGGACTAGATCTGGACTCCAACATTCTTTCTGTTAATTTACTAATTAATTTAGAAGACATTGCAGGGGAACCAAATGATCAATTGTCATTCATTCACTTGATTCATTTTTTTCTTGATTTTCTCTCTTCTCTCTTTTCCCCCTCTCTTTCCTTCCTCTTTCTTCCCTTCTTTTTCTCAATTTCCAGTATATATTTACTACAAAAGATGTGTTAGATTTTATAGGTATACCCAAAAGAACTGAACTTTGCTTTATTTCAAATTGGTTGTATAAAATTAAATTATGATATAATATAATTAGAAAGAACACTGGACACCCCTCTCAGGAAGATATTTATCTGTTTTGTTCTTCATGTTGGTCATAATCTAGTCAACAAGTTTTATTTACCCTTTGGCAAACAAATGAATACCACAGACCAGACTGAATATAATTAATTACAAACCAGCTTTTGTAACTTAATTAAGCATTCTACTCCTGAAACAGGAATTTAAATTTTTTGTGTGGCTGCTAATTAGCATACACGAAGTCTATGTTTTTGTTGACTAATAATAAGTAACTGAGCAGGAGACTGCTCTTGTTTACCATTATCACAGTAGTTGTAATATCATTGTTTAATATCTCAACTAAAGAGGTGTAATGTTTTAGAGGTGTAATGTTTCTTTGGGGATAAGGATGACTAATTTTTAAAAAAAACAAAGATCATCTTGTCCAGTAAAACCAAAATGGAAATAAGCTAATTGAATTTGAAAAATTATTTCAAACATGCAGTGCTTAGTTAAGAAATAAAATCTAAGACTCACTCTGTGTTAAGAAATAAATTCATTTATGGGGCACCTGGATGGCTCAGTCAGTTGAGCGTCTAGCTTCGGCTCAGGTCATGATCTCAGAGTTTGTGGGTTCGAGCCCCACATCAGGATCTGTGCTGACAGCTAGCTCAGAGACTGGAGCCTGTTTTCAGATTCTGTCTCCCTCTCTCTGACCCTCCCCTGCTCATGCTCTCTCTCTCTCTCTCTCTCGCTCGCTCGCTCGCTCGCTCTCTCTCTGTCTCGCTCTCGCTATCTCTTTCCAAAATAAATTTAAAAAAAAGAAATAAATTCATTTAGTGGCAGGGATACACTGGGGTCTGTCTTGAGTGAATACTAGGTGAAGATGGAAGTTCAGATTTAGTTCTATTGCTGTCTAAAGAGGAGTTCCTATAAAGAGAGGGTAATCTTGTGTCTCTTTCTGGTATTAAAAAGGTATACCCTCAACCTCAGCTGAAGTGACTGCAGTTTAATCATCTATCTTGTATATATGTAGGCTCTTCATAGATTCCCATGTTTTTGGTGATCCTGCTATTTATAAGTATCTACATAACATATTTTACAAAATTTCAATCAATGTTTAATTTATATGCTTATATTTATATATTACAATTCACATGATTAATATTTAAAATTATGGAGGTAATACAAAAGGCTCCAAGTAATAAAATCATTTTCATTCTTTAGTTATGGTTAAATATAAAACATGTACCAAAATAATCAAATAAGAAAGGAGGCTCATAGTTTAAATATAAAGGACAAATTCTGTATAGTATTTATGGTTTTTTATACTCCTTGCCTACATGTAAAATTAAGAAAATCAACCCTCAAAGATAGAGAAGCATATACTTTTCCTAATATGTTTTGCTCTGCCTTATCCTATTAAACAACATGCACAAGTATGTTAATATATATCTAGGAATCTATTGTGTAGATAATATATTCATTTTTATTATTTATTCTCAACCTTTTCTTTAATAAGTTAATACAAACTTTGGTGTCTCTTACTATCTGATATAAATTTTGTTCTCAGACAGAATTGTATAAGTTTGGTCCTATCAAAAACTGAATTAGCAATTTCCAAGGAAGAAAGTGGAGTAGGAGAATCCTAGCTCACCTCATCCCACAGATACTCTTAGATATCACCCACATTAATTAAATAACCCAGAAAAATGATCTGAAGATTGGCAGAACAGATCTCCATAGCTAAAGGTAGAGAAGAGGCCACATGAAAAAGAGTAAAAAAGGTGGAGATGTGGTCTCCTTGGGAGTCTGTCCACAGGAAGGATGGACACCACAGACATGGAAAAGGCTACACTATACACTTTAAGCATGGGAGACCAAACTGAGAAGATGAGTCTCTATAACATTTGGCTGTGAAAACCACAGGGAGTTAACATAGTGAGTTCTTATAATCAGTGAAGCTTAATACATGAACTTTAAAAATCATCAGACTTGGCTCTTGGAGAGTTTGAGGGTGATAGGAATCCTAAACCCTTCCCTTAAGGAGACAGCATAACAGCCATGCTAAAATATAGCTAAGAAAGAGCAGTTTGAAAAATGCCTGAGTTATACAGAGAGATTTATTTACTAAATTCAGAACATGTGCTGGAGGGGCAGGGATCTTTAAGAGAGTGCTCCAAAAACAAAAGAGCCAGTGAATGCCATTTCCTAACCTCAACCCACAGCCTAGATACAGGGACACTTGCTGGAACCAGCCCACCAGGAACACTCTCCACAGAGCTTGTTAACACAACAGCATATATCAACGCTGCAGTTTCCTGTGGACCCACCTCCTGCAACCCAAATGGGACAATTATTTGAAGTGGCTACAGATCCTCTCTCAGAGCAGAACAGTGCAAGCCTGGCTAACAGCCTGTACTCTACAATAGTCTTCTCCTGTGGACAGCCTCATCCAACAGGCCCTCAGTATGAACTCATCTAAAGTGGCACCATAAGCATGGAAGTTGAAGGCAGCACCACTCCAAAATGACTCATACCCTGAACTAAGGAAAATATAACCGCAAGAACTGGCTCAGCTGTGGTCCCAGCAGTAGGCTGGGGGCAGACATCTAGTCTGACTGCAATACCCACCCACCTACAAAAGCTTCTCAGGGCACAAAACAGGGAAGGCATCCTGCAGTTTGATGCAACCACAGTTCTGGCAAATGCCTTGTCTGATCCAATTCAAGCCCAAGGAGTCCCCAGATTGGCTCCTTAATGGCACAGGAACCAAACCCTGCCCACACCAACCAAAGCAATCCATTAGAGATGACTGGACTGAATACAGATGTGGCTCAGCCACAACAGTAGGGTGCCCAAAACACACATAATAGAACCATTGAAACACCAGGTTATGGACAACAGGGCATACTGCACTGCAGAGCACTGCAGAACCTCTTCTTCATAAGGCCATTCTCTTCAAGAGCAGGAGATATAACTGACTTTCTTAAAACACAGATGCAGACATGAAGACTTAGACAAAATGAGGAGACAGAGGAATATATTCCATATGAAAGAACAAGACAAAACCACAGCAAGAGACCTAAGTGAAATAGAGATAAGTAATATGCCTGGTAGACAATTTAAAGTAAATGATCATAAAGACACTCAGTGGACTTGAGAAAAGAGTGCGGGATCTCAGTGAGATCCTTAACAAAGAGATAAAAAAACATAAAATAGAACCAATCAGAGATAAAGAACTTAATAACTGAAATTAAAAATACACTAGAGGGAGTGTATAGTAGACTAGAGGAAGCAAAATAGCAGGTCAGTGACCTGGAGCACAGAATAATGGAAAACAATAAAACTGAACAGGTAAAAGAAACAAGAAGAATACAATATGAGAATAGATTAAGGGAACTGAACAACACCATCAAGTTTAATAACATTTGCCTTAAATTAATGCCAGAAGGAGGAGAGAGAGAAAAGGGGACAGAAAAGTTATTTGAAAAAATAAAAGCTCCAAATTTCCTGAATCTGGGGAAGGAAACAAATCCAGATCCAGGTGGCACTGATAGTTTCCAACAATGTGAACCCAAGAAGTTCCACACGAAGACACATAATAAATGAAGTGGCAAAGTGTAATAATAAGGAGAAAAATTTTAAAGCCGCAAAAGAAAAGAAAACAGTTATATACAAGGAAAATGCCGTAAGAATATCAGTTGATTTTTCAGCAGAAACTTTGCAAACCAGAAGGGTGTAGCATGATATATTCAAAACGCTGAAGGAAAAAAAATCTTGCAGTCAAGATTGCTCTATCAGACAAGCTTATCATTTGTAATAGGAGAGATAAAGAATTTCCCAAAGAAAGTTAAAGGAATTCATTAACATTAAACCACTCTCACAAGGTATGTTAAAGGGGACTCTGTGAGTGGAAAGGAAAGACCATCAGCAGGAGTAAGAAAAGTAAGAAACTCAAAGGCAGTAAAATTAAGTATATCTATATGCATCAGTAAAGAGACTGACAAAATAAAACAATGTTATGTTTTACACCATATACCTATAACATGGGAGAAAGAAGAGTACAAATTTAGTGCTTTTAGCCACAATCTACTTAATATAGATTGCTCTATGCATAAAATGTTATATATAAACCTAACAATAACTGCAATTCAAAAACTAGCAATAGATCTGCTAACAAACAAACAAATAAACAAAATAGGAACCCAGGTATATCACTAAAGAAACCCAGGAAGCCATTGGAAAAGAGAGTAGAAGAGAACAGAGAACTTCAAAAACATCCATAAGTGAAGTAACAAAATAGTAATAAGTACATACCTATCAATAATTACTTTGAATATAAATGGATTAAATGCTCCAATCAAAATACCTAGGGTGATAGAATAGATAAGAAAGCAAGATGCGTCTATATACTGCTTAGAAGAGACTCACTTCAGACCTATATATCCATGCAGATTGAAAGTTAAGGCATGGAAAGGCATTTATCAGGCAAATAGAAGTGAAAAAAAAAAAAAGCTGGGGCAGCAATACTTACATGAGACAAAATAGATTGTAAAACAAAGATGGTAACAAGAGACAATGAAGGATACACAATAATCATAAAAGGAAGAACCCATAAGAAAATATAGCAACTGTAAATATTTATGTATCCATCATAAAGCACTCAAGTACATAAAGCAGCTAATAGCAAGCATAAAAGCAATAATTGACAGTAACACAATAGTAGCAGAGGAATTAAACACCCAATTTACACAAATTGCTAGATCATACAAACAAAATCGCAGTGGCTTGCATGACACATTGGACTAGATGGATCTAATAGATATATTCAGAACATCTCATCATAAAATGGCAGAATGCATATTCTTTTCAGGTGCACATGGAATATTCTCTAGAACAGATCACATATGAAACCACAAAACAAGTCTTTACAAATTCAGAAAGATGAAGTCTTATCATGCATCTTTTCTCAACACAATGCTATAAACTAGAAATCAACTAGAAAAAATTTTAGAAAGAATACAAATATATGGAGATTAAATAAAATGCTATCAAACAATGAATGGGCCAACCAATAAATCAAAAGGGAAATAAAAATTACACGGAGAGAAATTAAAGTGAAAACACAATGTCCAAAACTCTTGGACTGCATAAAAGCCCTCATGGGAAGGAAGTTTTTAGCAATACAGGTGTACCTCAAGAAGAAAGAAAAATCTCAAATAAACAACCTAACATTATACCTAAAGGAGCTGTAAAAAAACAGGAACAAACATAACCCAAAATAAGTAGAAGGAATGAAATAATAATAACCACGCAGAAATAAGTGAAATAGAAATAATCAAAAGAGAACATATCAATGAAACTAGGAGTTGATTCTTTAAAAAGATCAACAAAATTAATAAATATTTAGCCAGATATATAAAAAACAAAAAACAAAAGACAGGAGTGGGGAGATGTAAATAAATAAAATCAGAAATGAAAGAGAAGTAACAACTAACACCATATAATATGAGAGAATATTATGAAAATTACGTGCTAACAAATTAGAAAGCCTAGAAGGAACGACTACATTCCTAGAAACGTATAAACTACCAAAACTGAATTAGCAATAAATAGAAAAATTGAACAGCTCAATTACCAGCAAACAAATCGAGTCAGTAATAAAAAAAGAATTCCCACCCAAAAATATCCAGGACCAGATTGATTCACAGGTGAACAAAACTAAAAATTTAGGAACTATTCTTCTTAAACCAGTCCAAAAAATAAAAGAGGAAGGAAAGGGTTCTAAATTCATTATATGAAACCAACTTTATTCTAATACTAAAATCAGATAAAGACACTACAGATAAAGACACTATACAAAATATAAGCCAATATCTTCAATGAACATAGATGCAAAAAAATCTCAACAAAATATTAGCAAACCGAATCCAACAAAACATTAAAAAAAATAGTTAACCACAATCAGGTAGGATTTATTCCTGAGATGCACAGGTTGTTCAGCATTCACAAACCAATCAACAAGATACATCACATCAACAAGAGAAAGTATAAAAAACATATAATCATTTCAATAGATGCAGAAAAAATCATTTGACAAAGTACAACATCAATTGATCATTAAAATTGCCAGCAACAACAACAAACTCAACAAAATAGATTTAGAGGAAGCATACCTGAGCGTGATAAAGATCACATATGAAAAACACACAGCTACTCAATGGTGAAAAAGTGTGCAATTTCCCCCTAAGGTCAGCAACAAGACAAGGGTGTCCACTCTCACCTCTTTTATTCAACATAGTACTGCAAGTCCGAGTCACACCAATCAGACAACAAAAAGAAATAAAAGGCATTCAAATTAGTAAGGAAGGAGGAATAATTTCACTATTTGTGGATGAGATGAAACTATATAAGAAAAAAACTTAAATAGTTTACCAAAAAATACTAGACTGGTAAATAAATTCTGTAAGGTCACAGAATACAAAATCAAAATACAGAAACCCATTGCATTTCTCTACACTAATGATGAAGTAGAAGAAAGAGAAATTAAGAAAACAGTCACATTTACAATTGCATAACCTTAACCAACGAGGTAAAAAGCTTATACTCCGAAAATTATAAAACATTCATGAAAGAAATTGAAGACAACACAAAGAAATTATAAGACATTTCATACTCATGAATTATGAGAAAAATATATTGTTAAAATGTCCTTCTTATCCAAGCAATCCAAAGATTTAATGCAATCCCTATCAAAATACCAACAGATTTTTTTTTCACAAAACTAGGACGAATAATCCTAAAAATTGCATGGATCCACAAAAGACCCCAAATAGCCAAGGCAATTTTGAAAAAGAACAAGAAGTATCACAAATCCCAGATTTCAAGATATATAACAAAACTATACTAATCAAAATAATATGGTACCAGCACAAAAATAGATCAATGCAACAACATAGGGAACCTAGAAATAATCCCAATGTATATGGCCAGCTAACCTATGACAAAAAAGGCAATAACACAGAATGAGAAAAAGTCTGTTTAACAAATGGTGTCAGAAAAACTGGACAGCTGTATGCAAAGTGGACCATTTTCTTATGCCATACACAGAGAGAAGCTCAAAATGGATAAAGACTTAAGTGTGAGTCCTGACCATGAAAATCCTAGAAGACAGCACAGGTAGTAATTTCTCCAACACTGGCCCTAGAAACATTTATTTCTAGATATGTCTTCTAAGGCAAGGGAAACAAAACAAAAATAAACAATTGAGACTTCATCAAAATAAAAAGCTTCTTTCTACACAATGAAAGAAACAATCAATAAAACAAAAAGACAATCTAATGAATAGGAGAATATATTTGTGAATTATATGTCTGGTAAGGGGTTAATATGCAAAATATGTAAGGAACTTATGCAACTGGACAAAAAATATTCCAATTAAGATATGGGCATAAGATATGAACATTTCTTTAAAGAAGACATACAGATGGCCTACAGATGCATGAGAAGATACTCAATATTACTCATCATCAGGGGAATGTAAATCAAAACCACAATGAGATACCACCTCAAACCTGTCAGAATGACTAAAAATATAAGAAATAACAAGTTTTGGGGAGGATGTGGGGATAAAGGAACCATTGTACATTGTTGGTGGGAATGCAAGCTGGTGCAGCCACTGTTGAAAACATTATGCAGTTTTCCCAAAAAGTTAAAAATAGAAATACCATATGATCCAAGAATTCCACTCTCTGGTATTTAGTCAAAGAATATTAAAACACTCATTTGAGAAGATATGTACACCCCAATGCTTATTATATTGTACAGGATTCAAATTTCAGAAACAACACGTGTCTATCCACAAGTTAATGGATACAGAAGTAGCATATACTCTGTCATAAAAAAGAATGAAATGTTTTTTTCCATTTGCAACAGCATGGAAGCATCTAGACGGTATAATGCTAAGTGAAATAAGTCAGAGAAAGACAAATATCATTTGATTTTCCTTATATATGAAATTAAGAAAAAATCAAATGAACAAAGAAAAAAGAGATAAGCCACAAAACAGAGTCTTAAATATACAGAACGAGTGAGTGATTACCAGAAGCGAAAAGATAGTGGGATGGGTGAAATAGGGGATTAGGAGTGATGAGTACTGGGGCACCTGGGTGCTTCAGTGAGTTGAATGTCTGGCTTCTGCTCAGGTCATGATCTCAGGGTTGGTGGGTTTGAGCCCCACATCAGGCTCTTGCTGACAGCTAGCTCATGAGCCTGGAGCCTGCCTTTGGATTCTGTGTCTCCCTCTCTCTCTGACCCTCCCCTGCTCGCTCTCTCTCTCTCTCTCTCTCTCTCTCTCTCTCAAAAATATATAAAACATTAAAAAAATTAAAAAAGAGCAATGATACTAAATAACATACAGAATTGTTGAATCACTCTATATTTTACCACCTGAAACTAATATAACATTGTGTGTTAATTACACTAGAATTTTAAAAATTGAAAGAAAAAGAAAGACAAAAAAGAAAAACTATCCAAATGAGCAGACCCTTAACAACACCTACCTGAAGTCAGAAGTTAGAAATCATAATTTAAACAGTGTTCTGTTTCTCAATTAGGGAAAATAACGTTAATCTGTTAGTACTTAGTGGGTTTCTATTTCCTATTACTTATATGAAGTAAGATATGTTTTAGTTGGATAAAGAATTAATAGGTAAATGGTTTGCAAGTATTTAGCCACACTTTTCCATATTAAAATTATCAGGAAGGAGGGAGGATGAAATGAAGTAGACAAAGAGAAGAAACAGGAAGGAGAGGGAGAGGAGGAAGTAGAAGGGGAAGACATGCAGAAGAGCAGAAAGAGGAGAAATATATTGTGTGATCTGCTCTTTATGCTTATAGCCTTTGACTACATGAATCATACGATGGGGAAAGGTTATGGGAGAGAATCTACCTGAGAAGCCCAAGAATTCTACAAAAACTTCAAAAGTACTTATAGTAAACTTTGAGTTATAACAGGAAACATCCACATTTTTACTTCATGATTAATTCACATGAACACCATGGACATTTTGATATTCCAACCTAAAATGACATTACTGTTGTATTATTTAAGATTAGTAAATTCTTTTATAAAAGATAGGAGAAACAAATTGGGATGATAGATAAAATTTAGAATAGATAATAAGTAGTTTGTGAGAATTGTTAGACATAGATAAAGTAAGTTCAGCTTAAGCATGTCAAACATAGATAGGAAGGGAGAAAAGTATCAAGTAAGTACCAAATAGTCATGGGGCACTAAATATTTATCAAACTTTGGTCCTTATTTTTGTCCCATATTATTTACTACCTGAGATATATATGGAGATAAAATCCAGGGATGCTTGGCAAGTTGTCAGTGAGTTCCAGCTACTGGCCAGGAGTCACTGGACATGGACTTGTCTGCTGTATAAAGTGAGTGTTGCTTTTGGGGCTTTTACTGAACCTCTTGTTCAGTAAGCTTAGACTCAGGTTCCTGGAACCCCACTAGCAGGGAAGCCTGATATGACAGAGGAAAGGATACATAAATACTGTATAACACTAGACCTGTGGTCTTCCATTTTCTGATTGCATTATTTTGTAAGTCTTTTTAACCCACTTTTTCTCTTTTGATTTGCTGTATGATTTAACAGAACATTTAAATTGAGCATATTTCTTTAGTCTGATAATCTTTCTTTTTTTAATTTATTATTTATCTTTAGCTAGAGAGAGAGCATATGTGAGTGAGGGAGAGAGTCAGAAGGAGAGAAAAGAGAGAATCTTATTTTGAGGGGGGCAAAAAGACTAGTAGAAAAAGGAAACTATGAACACTTCAGGTTTATAGTTTACATATGTGCACAGGGAAAACATACAAAGACCTCAAACCAACCTCGGAGTTAAAATCTGGAAGGAAACAAACATTTGGGGGTAACTGAATAGCATAGCTAAATGTGACTAGTATTTACAGAAAGAATGCTAGAATGGTGAAGGTAGAGCAGGCTTGCAGAGGGAGAGATAAATAAGGTGGCATCCCAGGAGAAAAAGCATAAGATACAAAAACATGAGATCCACTCCAGGGATATTAAATACGCCATTTACACCAAACTGTAAAGCTTAAGAGAGTGAAGAGGGGAGACAAAGCTAGAGAGGGAGGTAGAGGCTAGATCAGAGAGAGCCTGATACAAGAGACCAGAGATTAGCATCCTACAGGTAAGAGAGCAACACTGCAGGTTTGGATCAAAGAAGCACCAGCAAGGGACGATTACTTAGGACTAAAACAGTACTTTTTTACATGTTTGCTTGTTTTTAATTTTTTTAACATTTATTTATTTCTGAGAGACAGAGAAAAACAGATCATGAGCAGGGGAGGGGCAGAGAGAGAGGGAGACACAGAATTGGAAGCAGGCTCCAGGCTCTGAGCTGCTGGCATAGAGCCCAACACGGGCTCAAACCCACGATCTGTGAGATCATGACCTAAGCTGAAGTCGGACGCTCAACCGACTGAGCCACCCGGGTGCCCCAGTTTGCTTGTTTTTAAGCAAAAGGGCTGCAATCTTATTGCACCATCTATACACTTATCTCTTCCACTCTGCCTTAATGACAGTCACAATTTTCATCTGGTATTAACTCATTCACCAAATGATTCACAGGGAAATGAACCCACACCCATTCCAGGGCAAGTTCTGGTGAGTCTAAGACATTGGGTGGCCCCATTCCTATTTCCTGTGATTGCTTTAGGTGTAAGAATGTACTCAGTTTTAACCAAGGAGACATGGGTAGTCTGCTTTAAGGAAAAATTCTGGAAAGAGGTCCTCTCTCCTGAAAAGGAAGCACCATGTTGCTGCTGCCTTGACTACAGGGCCAATACACAAGAGACAGAGCCAAGAGTACCTGGGAAAACAGAGCTAGAGACTCAGTGTCCCACCGAGAAAAGAGAGAATCTTACATGCTCATCCTGGAGCCTAACACAGAGCTCGATCCCATGACCCTAAGATCAGGACCTGAGCAGAAATGGAGTCAGACTTTCAACCTCTGAGCCACCCAGGTGCCAAGACTGACAACCTTTCTTCCATGTCCTCAGGTTTAACTTGCTTATAATACACTAAGACTTCAAGAATATATCCTACCACATGATATATAATTGACTCCATCTGGTGATGTTTATAGATTAGTGAAAAATGCCAATTGGTTTCCCACATTTATTCACATTAGGCTTTTTTTAAAATCAAAAATAGTTTAACCACAAGGTACTGCTGGCCAATGATACCAGAATTTATTTTATTTTGTTTTAATCAATTATCACTGAAATGTCTCAATTATATTCTTTATTCCCTGTGTGTCAAAATGTTTTCCATCTTCAAACATTTTCCATAAAAATTCTCATCAAAAGTCCATGCCCTTAAAGAAGTTTCTTTTTCTCTTATGAAGTAATGTTTTCCTAGGTGCTCTAACATTTTGAAAGGGGCAGTAGTCTCACGTGTGACATAGTAATAGAGCTCCTAGTGCTATATGATAAATACTTCCATCCTTAGACAGAAAAATGGAAATTGGTATTTCCCTCTCAACCTCTTCACGTCCCCTCTCCATCATCCCAGTATATGGACTCAGAGATGAACATAAAACTTTCCCTCATTATGTGTAAATAAATTTGAAATGTATATACAAGAATTGCTGGAATACTACTTTACATATGAATAATGAAAGAAAAGCCAAATTTCCAGCTACATCAGACAGTTTTATTACTGAACTAAGTCATTTTCAGGCAGTAAAATTTATGTTTAGAATGCTAAATTGGACTGGGAGGCAAGATGGCAGAGAAGTAGGGAGCGCTGTACTTTTTGCCAGCCCGCATATCTCAAACAAAGAAGGACTGAAGCCATAAGACACAGAACTGCAAGAGTCTGGGAGGAAAAGAGACAGTCCACTAAGAAGACAGCCTCTTAGGTGCGTGATTGCAAACTGGGGAAGATAAAAACAAGCTGGGACCCAGAGGTGCAGAAGGGAGGGAGCCCCCTCCACAGAGAGCCACGGAGAGAGGAGGGAAAGAGAAAGAGTGGTTGAAACTGCTATAAACTGTCTCTGGAGAAGAGAAAAACCTTGACCCTGGACAGAGAGGGATCCTATCCTCCCATCAGTTACTGCAGGGTGTTCAGAGAGAGATCCTTTCTCTAGCTGTGGCGCTTTCCTTGAGCTAGACGACCTGATCCCAGGCGGCGCCAGGAGAAATTGCTCCCCCACTCCCCGTACTCCATCCCCAGCTAGGAAGCCGCCTGGCCTGAGGGAGTACATTTTGGGTGGTGTCATTAAAGTGCTTGGACTAGGATCTGGAAAAGAGCGTGGCTTGGGAAATTCAACTTGGCCCACCTTGGCTATGCCCATGGCACAGGGAAATCAGACCCAAAAGAGTGAGTTCCAACACTTGGTTCAAGAAGAGACTGGGGTAATGCTACTGTTTTCCCCACAACCACCTAGATGGGTCCTCAGGGAGTGGCCCATGGAACCCGCAGTGGAGGCAAGACCTCCAGTAAACCATACCCATCAGCGCTGGAGAGCTTTTTTTTCCCCCAGAGCCCAGGGAAAGATCAACCTTGATGCATTGCCATGATTAACTCTAGATCACTTCTTGCTATTCAGATATATTTTCCCTTATCTCATTCTTATCTCTCCCCTACACTAGACTGGGGACTCTGGTCATTAGTTTGCTTAAACAGTCACATTTAATCCATTGTCTTCATGCATATTCTCTACCTCTAACACTACCTTCCTTTCTCTCTCTCTCTCTCTCTCTCTCTCTCTGGAATAATCAGACTATATAGTTTCTTTCAGTAACATTATCTTCAATTTTTTTTCTCCTCACTTTTTATCATATTCTCCTCTTTCTGTGTCTGAATTAAGCCTTTTAATCTCTCTACCTGGTCAATGTTCAATTTCACTTCCTCCACACACCTGCCACTTCCCTCTTTGTATATGATTTTCCATCAACACTGCCTCCACCCTGCTCTTTATTTGTAGCTGGGATTTCTGGTTTTATGTTTTTAGACTATCCTTTGCCTTTTGTTATTTTTGTCCCACCCCCCATCTTTCCCCCCCTTTTGGTTTCTTGTTTGCTTGATTTGTTTGTGCATTTGCATGCTTTTGTTCCCTGTATGTTGTCTGTCTGTTTCCCTTTTCAAGGCTACCTCAAGAAACAAGCCGAAGTAATCATGGTGGAGAGTCCCAAATGTGAATACCTGTAGGGAAATAAAATAACCAAAGGCACAACAAGACAGACCAAGGTACACCATTAAAAGAACTAAGTCTACTAAGTAGACAGGCCCCAGATAGTCAATGAGCCTCCTTCAATATATCAATACTCACAGTACAGAGTGCATAACAAGCTTTTCAAACTGTCAAGAGACAGAAAGTTAGCCAAAATGATGAAACAAAATAACTCTCCTCTAAAGAAATTCCACGAAGAAGTCACAGCTACAGAATTGCTCAAAACAGATATAAGTAACATAACTGAGCAAGAATTTAGAACAATAGTCATAATATTAATCACTGGACATGAAAATGTCATAGAAGACATGAGAGAAACTACAGCTACAAAGACTATGGACCTAAAAATTAGTCGTGATGATATAAAATGTTATAAATGAGGTGCATAATAAAATGTAGGCTGTACTGCACAGTTTGAAGAGGCAGAGAGGAGAGTAGGTGAATTAGAAGACACAGTTATAGCAGAAGAGGAAGCCGAGAAAAAGAGATAAACTGATCCAGGAGCATGAAAGCAGAATTTGAGAACTGAGTGATGCAATCAAATCGAACAATATCTATATCATAGGAATTTCTGAAGAAGAACAGAGAGAGAAAGGGGCTGAAGAAGTACTTGAACAAAGTATAGCAGAGAACTTCCCCAATCTGTGGAAGAAAACAGAAAATGAAATCCAAGAGACAAAGAGAACTCCCTTCAGAAGTAACTTGAATCAATCTTCTGCATGACATATCATCATGAAACTGACAAAATATAAGGATAAAGAGAGAATTCTGCAAGCAGCTAGGTATTAAAGGGCCCTAACATACAAACAGAAATCTATCAGAGTGGTTATAGACCTATCTAATGAAACATGGCAGGCCATGAAAGAATGGCAGGAAATCTTTGATGTGATGAACATAAAAAATTAGCAGCCAAGAATCCTTTATCCAGCAAGCCTGCCATTCAAAATAGAAGGAGAGAAAAAGGTGTTCCCAAATAAACAAAAATTGAGAGAATTCATCACCACAAAACCAGCCCTATAAGAAATCCTAAGAGGGACTCTCTGAGAGAAATGTTGCAAGGAATACAAGGTACCAAAGACACCACTACAAACATGAACTCTACAGAGAACTCAATGAATCCAAACCCATATTTTTCAATAATAACACTGAATGTAAATGGACTGAATGCTCCAATCATATGACACAGGGTAGCAGAATGGATTAAAAAAAAAGCAAACAAAAATTTATCTATTTGCTATCTACAGCATTTTAGACCTGAAGACACCTTTAGATTGAAAGTGAGGGGATGGAGAAATATCTGTCATGTGACTGGAAGTCAAAAGAAAGCCAGAGTAGCCCTACTTATATTGGACAAACTGGACTTTAAAGCAAAGACAGTAATAAAAGATGAAGAAGGGCGTTATATAATAATCACAGGGCAATTACGTTGACTGTTTGATTGTATCATTCAGGTCTGGAATTTTCCTTTCATGCTCCTAGATCAATTTATCTCTCTTTTTCTTGGCTTCCTCTTTTTCTATAACTGTCTTCTAATTCACCTAGTCTCCTCCCTGCCTCTTCAGTCTGGGCAGTGGTAGCCTCCATTTTATTATGTACCTCATTTACACATTTTAAAACTCATGACAGCTCTTTTTAAGGTCCCGAGTCTTTGTATCAATAGCTTCTCTGTTGTCTTTCATGTTTTTTCAAGCCCGGCAATTAATTTTATGACAATTGTTCTAAATTCTTGTTCTGTTCTGTTGCTTATATCTGTTTTGAGCATTTCTGTAGCTATAATTTCTTCGTTAAATTTCTTGAAAGGAGAGTTCTTTCGTTTCATCATTTTGGCTAGCTTTCTGTCTCTTGTCAGTTTTAAAAGTTGTTATGCACTCTACTGTGGGTATTGCTATATTAAAGGAGGCTTATTGACTGTTCAGGGCCTGTCCATTCAGGAGGTGTTATTTTAAAGGTGTCTCTCGGTTTCTCTTGTTGTGCCTTTGGTTATTTTATTTCCCTACTCTACCATGTGTACTTTGGCTTGTTTCTTGAGGTAGCCCTGAAAAGGACAACAGACAACACACAGGGAACAAAAGCATGCAAACGCACAGTCAAATCAAACAAACAAGGCAATCAAAAGAGAAATAAAATAACAATAGGAAATAAAAAATAGGGGGGGGGGTGAACAAAAACAACAAAAGAGAAAGAATAGTCTAAAACCATAAAACCAGAAATCCCAGCTACAAATAAAGAGTAGGGTGGAGGCAGTGCTGTTAGAAGAGAATCTACAAAGAGCGAAGTGACAGAGGTGTGGCGGAAGTGAAATTGAACACTGACCAGACAGAGAGACTAAAAGGTTTAATTCAGTGAGAGAAAAAGGAGAATATGATAGGAGGTGAAGAGGAAAAAAAAATGAAGGTAAAGTTTCCAGAAGAAGC